>CABHPP010111259.1:3288-16134 GCA_902168425.1 Peromyscus attwateri | reverse complement strand
GCTTTCTTTCTTTCTTTCTTTCTTTCTTTCTTTCTTTCTTTCTTTCTTTCTTTCTCTCTCTCTCTCTCTCTCTCTCTCTCTCTCTCTCTCTCTCTCTCTCTCTCTCTCTTGGTTTTTGAGACAGGATTTCTCTGTGTAGCTTTGGAACCTGTCCTGGAACTCGCTCTGTAGCCCAGGCTGGCCTTGAACTCACAGAGATCCGCCTGCCTCTGCCTCCTGAGTGCTGGGATTAAAGGCATGCGCCACCACTGACCGGCCCAAATGATTTTTCGTTAAGGTAACTGGTGTATTCTTTTTAAGAGAGTAAGAAGGTCTTCCCCTTAATATGACTTTTGTTTTCATAAAACTATTTCTTCACAATACTTCTGAAATCATTAATTTAACAGCTAGAATGACTTACAATACTGTTTTATCCAATGAAATAATGTTCAACGTCACTAGCCATTAGAGAAAAGCAAGTTCAAACTATACCACCATTTTCTCTTTCCTAGTCGGAATGGCAGTTCTTACGAATGCAGGTGAGGATGTGGAGAAAAGGGAACCCCTATACACTGCTAGCAGGAGTATGGACTTTGTGTAGCCACTGTTGGAAAACACTTTCGATGTTCATCAAGGATCTAAGACTAGAGCTCTCAGGTGACCCAGCATATCATATCAGTCTTCCTCAAAGAACTACACACTGATATATCATAGAGATACTTTTGCATGAATATTTATTGTAGTATTCACAGTAGCCATTCATAGACTCAGTCAATCTAGGTGTCTATTAACTGAATAGATACAGAAAATTATGCACACATCATATACATGCAATGGAATTTTATACAGCCATAAAGAATTGAAATTTGTAGGAAAATGGATGAAATTGGAGATTGTCATAGGAAGTTATTTAAGGAAGTTAAGTTAGTTTCAGTTAAATATCACAATTGTATTTTCATTTGTGCATTCTAGATTATATATAGGTACATAAGGTCATGTATGTATGACACAGAAAGGGACAGATGGGAGGGAGCAGGGATGAGAAATGAGAAGGTAGAGAAGTGTAGGGGGGAGAGATAAAGTACATTATATACCTCCATAACGTGTCCTTATGAAACTTACTACTATGTGCAATGACTTTAAACCAATAAAAAATTAAAAGAAGAAAATATCATTTTATATTCAAGGTGATTTTTTTTCCAAGCATAGGCAGATGGTTAGGAGCACTAACTGTGAAGGTGTTATCTGAGTTTTCTTAGTTTACTTGTAGTACCCAGATTCCTGGAATAAAGATAGCAGGAGCAACCTTAAGAAAAGGTGGGTTGGGCTGAGCTGGGCATTGTGGTATAAGCCTTGAAACCCAGCTCTCAGGAAGCTGAGGTAGGAAGATGGGGAATTCTCCGCTAGTCTGAGCTCTGTAACCCCAGCCTGTCAGAAAGAAAAAAAGAAAACGGAAGGTGGGTTGGAAGAAATAGTTTGATGACCAGTACAACATTGATAGTGTCAATACAGGAATATAGATGACTGTGTGCGTGTGTGCGTGTGTGCGCGCCTGTGTGTGTGTGTGTGTGTGTGTGTGCGCAATGGATGTTTTGCTTGGTTACTTCTACCTTACTCTTTGAGACAGGATCTCTCACTGACTCTGGAGCCCACTGATTTGGCTAGGCTGACTAGCTGACCAATGAGATCTCGGGATCTTTCCTTCTCCACCTCCCCGGCATTGGGGATTACAGGCATGTATCGACACACCCATCTTTTTGTGTGGGTCTGTCCTGTGGATCAGAATTGAAGCCCCTCTTTCTTGTGTAGGGAGTACTTTAATTACTGAGTCGTGTCTCCAGCCTCAGGAAGAGCGATTGTGTCTGTGTGAGTGTAATTGGAGGGGAGGTTCAGGAGGTGTGCTGTGAGCACACAGGTTTCAGTAGTAAGGAGATATATATACTTGGCAGCTGTTATACTTGAGCTTGATTCCTCAGCAGCAGTAAGGCATCTTCTGGATCTAGAAAGCAAAAACTTACTATTTTTATTAAAGCAATTGATTTGCAAATACTGCATGCTGGGAAGAAGCAGACTTGTGAGTTTCAGCCCCCATGGGTTATAGACAGAAGTATAGTCTGTGTGGATCGTCATGGTGAAGGACCAGGAAAATCCTTTAATGAGGAGACTGCTAAAGAGTCAGTCACCCTGAGGAGCCTGGAAAAGGCTAATCGCCATGTTCACATGAGGTCTGTTAGCGGGCAAATCCTAATAGGCTTTACAGAAGTAGACAAAGTAGACCCCAGTTGCTTCTCAGTTGATTCTTGCTTTACTTGAGAAATCTTAAGCATTGTCATAGAACAGTGCTGTCCGAGGGAAGAGTGTTAAACAGAAGGAAGAGTTGATGTTTCACAGTTTGGTAGACATTTTCTTGTGTACCATCTTTGATTATTTTATACCGTGACCTAGTGAGAGATTCTCTTATTTAAAGATATTTACAATAACCTTTGCTTCAGGGTACATTGGTTTATGTGTGGCATCTGTTTTAATATTCTCTGTTTTGGTTGTTTTTTTGAGGCAGGGTTTCTCTGTGTAGCTTTGGAGCCTGTTCACATGGACTGTTCATCTTCATCTTTAAAGTTGTCCTCATGTGAAGTTTCTATTTCACACAATGAAAGAAAGAAAATTATATCACTTAGATGGGCACTAGAAAGGAAACTAAATGGAATTTGATAAAGAGATAATGAGGGATAGAATGAGCAGGAATGATGGGTAACAGAGGGTTCATAGAGAGTCTCCTGGTCAAAGTGACTTTGAAGTTGGGAATTAACATAGGGCCAAGTTAGCATGTTGGGTAGAGAATGTACTTTGCAGAAAGATTGGCAACTGTCAAGGTCTTAGGACAGGAGCAGGTTACAGAAACCCTGTACATTTCAGACGGGGCTTAGAGTGCCGGAGGAATAGCTGGAAACTGGGTCAAAGGGCAGTGGGTGCTGGGGATGTAACTTGGGCCCTTATGCTTGAAATATCTCCCTAGCCCCACAAACCACTTCTTTATAGAAATCTCGGTCTTTACCAAGTGAAGATTATTGCAGTGCTTTTTTTTTTTTCTCTCTCATTAACTTTGTGGCTTGCTATCGAGCAAGTATGGAGCTCTTATGTCTCTCACTACTCTTTGGCTGCTCAGGAATATTACCAACTGCTTCTGTTTGAACTTAGGGTGATGCCCTTGACTCTCACCTCAAACTGTTGTTTGTGTTTGGTCTTTGAGGCTTGAGTGAAAACCTTCACTTTTGTGGACTAAGGAGTCTAGAATGGAACCCCCAGAGGGGTGATCTGGAAACTGAAGCCTGCCTACCCCCACCCTGTTGCTGGGGCTCAGCCATGTGCTATAAACAGCCCTCTAGCTAGGTGAGACTCCCCTGTTCCTATCCTCCTGCATCTTTCCTCCATCCTTCATCCTATGCCCTAGCCTCAGTTCTCCCTTCTTAGGAAAACCCTCGCTAGCTTTCCTGTGTTCCTTAATCCTTCCTGCCTTTGAGTTCGGGTAATGCCATTAGTCTCCCTTTCCTAGAGTAGCCCTGCTTCAAGTAACACAATTGTCCATGGGTGTCCAAAGGGGGTTGCTTGAGTCCAGGACCCACTGAGGGTGGGAAGATGTTTAAGTTACTTACAGAAAATGGCTTAGTAGTTACATAGAACCTGCCTACTTGCACATACTAGGTACATGTTCACCACTGTTCTCTACCCCCAGCCTTCCAACATACTTTAATCATTTCTAGGTTACTAATACTATCCCCTGTGAGATAAATGTGATGTAGGCATTTCTGTGCTGTCTCCATTAGGGGATATTGGAAATTAAAAATCTGTATGTATTCAGTACAGACACAATTTTTTTCCACCCAGTATTTCCACCCCATGGTTGCTTGCATCCATGGATGTGGAATCTGTGATGCACACAGAGGGCCAGCTGCCTTCTATTTGCTATTAGATGCTGTGGCTTTCAAGATGTGCCTTCGTCGTAACAACACATTTTCAGTGAGAAGAGTAGCATGCGTCTACTTTTTTTTTTTATTGGAAACACAAATTTCATGCTCTCAAAGACATTAACACAATTCCAAGTGCACAAAAGTAAATTTATGTTTTTAAAAGATAGGTATCTTGAATTGTTCACCTCAGAAATCCCATTGTTTCTGCATTTTAAACCTCCCTAGAACTCTTCCTTATATCTGGGAGCACCACGGAAGTCTATCAGGTCATAGAAACATCTGGATTTCTATGGCACGCTCTCATCTGGAAGTGTAGTCATCTACCACTGTGCAGTATAATCAAGCCAGGTAGAATTCAAAGATTTTCCGGACATCGATTAAGCTGTCAGATAGTGTTTTGTTCTTTTACTGAACATTTGTTGCATTGCTGGTTCAGGAGACCAAGGATGGTACTGGGAAGTGAACTTAGGGTCTTGTGCATGCTCAGCAAGTGCTGTACCATTGAGCTATGTCCTCAGCCCCAGACCACGTTTTGATCACCTCTGTATAGACATTGTGAGTAAGCATTTTGAAAATGAATAATAATCTAACATACCAATTGCATATCTGGATAGTTTGGGCTTGCATTTCGTATATTTTAAAAAAGTGTATGTGTGTGCATGTGTGTTGTCCATGTATATATATACATTCATAGTTGTGTGGGTGCATGTGTATGAGCATGTGTATAGAAGTCCTCTTTTGCTCTCCACTTTATTAAGTCAGGGTCTTAAGATGAATCCAGAGTTTGCTAATTCTGGGTTGTCCAGATAGCCAGTTTGTCCCAGGGACTTCCTGTCTCTCCTTTCCATTGCTGGGACAAAAGGTGACCCCTCCACTTGTCCAGCTTTTAATTGGATTCCAGGGATCTGAATTCCAAGTCTCATGCTTTCCCAGAAGGCAATTTAGCTGCTGGCTCCCCCAGCCTCTTGCTTTTTTACTTTACTTTTTTGAAATTTCTAGTGATTGGTTACTGCTGTGTTCAGATACTCTTCCCATAGTTTGTGAGGCAGAGTGCTAAAGCAGTGTTTTTCACCCCTTGCCAAGTATCCTGTCATCCTAATCAGATAGTGCCCTACGCCGTGGTTAAATCAGAATCTGGAGGATATAGCACAGGGTCCAGTATTACTGTTTTCCTTACTCTTTTATTCTTTGTAGCAGTTTCCAAACTGCCCTGGCTGTTGTAATGGCCTAGTTGACCCCACCTTTGTAGAGAACCCAGTTGTGATGTTGTTCAGGAATGCTTCATTCCCATGAGAAACTGAGCACTTCTACAGTGAGACCTTTGCTTTCCTGTGACTGTCTTAAGCTTTGTTTCAGGATGTTGTCACATGGGGAGAGGGGAGCCTCAGAAGGGGGTCACACTACCTTTTGCTTGTCTCTAGTAGCTTGAGCCTGGGCCTGCATAGGTGGCGATTGGTACACAGGCCTGCTCTTCCTGAGGCTTCCCCCAGGAGGGTAGGTGGGAGCTAGGCTCTCAACAGGTGTTTGGGTTAGAATGTGGTGTTTGAAGATTGGTTCCCCAGCTGGTGCTGTTTCCTGGAGGGCATGATGCTTACCTGATGGGCATAGGTCACTAGTGGTGTGCACTGAAGGGGACACCTGCCTCTGCTTTCATTCTTGGGCTTTTGGATCTGCCAAGACGTGAGCAATTCCCCCCACATACTCCCTGGCTGTGAACTCCCTCATGCCTCCCTGCCAGGATGGACTGAGGCCATGAGCCCAAATCAGGCCCTTTTCCTTCAAGCTCTTTCTCTCAGGTATGTGGTGACAGCACCAAGGGACATGATGAATACAGCTGGTAACCCTTAGGTACTCAGCCAGTGAGAATCCAGTGACCAGGTAACCTGTGTCCGGCAGGGCTGAGTCATGAGAGAAAGCCAGAGGGAGGAGGCACATGAAGGGCATCCTGGACTGAGGGACAGTGGGAATGGTCTTAGAAGAGAGTAGAGCTTGGAGTGTGGGATGAGTGTGTGGGGTTGGGAAGGGTAGTCACAGAGCCTTGCAGCCTGTGGTAAGGGGTTTGGATCTTATTCTAAGAACAGTGACTATCTGTTGAAAGATTTTAATAGGAAATGAGCCTCCTACCTCTAGGGTACATCTCTGAGGCTGAAAGTCTCTGAAAGTGTGAAAGGCAAAGAGAGGTGGGTGTCTTAGTTTGGTTTCCAGTCTTGCAAACAGAATAGATAATATACCAGGCTTGCTTGGCCAGGCCCCTCTGGCACTCTTGGCTCCCCATGCTGCTTATCTCACGGAAGTCTCATGGAGCTGTGTCTCTGCAAGGTCTGAAACAGGAAAGTAAAAACCGAATCTAAAGGCTGTCATGCCATCTCCTCAACATCCTCACAGGGTAAGTGTGGGTGCTTCTTCCAGATTCCTAGATTCACCTGGTTTTGAGGAACGTGGCTCTATATTTTATGCAATTTTAGGCAAATTAAAAACTGGACCATTTATAAAGAGCACTGTAGGAACTTTAAAGAAATCATTGGTGCAGGTATAATACAAAGGAAGGAGCCTTCCTGTCCCCTCTTTTAAGGAAATGGATGAAGGAGGAAGGGAAGGAAAGAGAGACAGAAACAGTGAAAGACAGACAGACAGACACAGACAGAGAGACCGATATTGACATTTCACTAGGAGGGCTTTCTGTATGATGGGAATTCAGTTCTCATGCTGCCCTGTGAGATCTACAGAGCTATCCTTCCTGTCTTGGAGATGAGGAAACCGAACCTTAGAAGCAGGTTGTCCAAGGTCACACTCAGCTGGGAAGTGGCAGAGTAGAGTACACACCCAATCAATCCTGTTGCTCAAAGGTTTCCTCCCAATTTCTGCAGAACATGAGAGCTTCAGCTAAGACAGCCCCCCTCCCCGCCCCCTTGGTGAATATGAGCATCTTCCAGGGCTTCTTTTCCCCAGCTAGACTTGGTGATCTCATTCCAGCCATTTCATGATGCGTATAATCAATCTCTAATTCCTTCCATTTGATCTTTAACTTCTGATTTTGCTATAGCTCTTTAAGACAGTGTCAGTCAGTTCTCTCTCCTGTGCCTGAAGGTTAATGTTGGAGGGTTGATGCTGCTGGCTTGGTCCTGCTCTCAAGCAAGAGAGATGGGCTGACTTTGTGCCTGCCCTTGGGCTGTGCCCTGATGGTGTGCATGCTCAGGTCCTGCCAGCAGGTGATAGCTGAAACCCAGGTCGCCCTGCCCATGTTGCCCTGCCCCTTTTGCAGAGTTGCTGGAAGAGCTCTGCCTGCACGGCCCACACTGGAATTAAGGGGAGGGAGCTACAGGCTGGTACAGGTAGGAAAGCTCCAGCAACCTACTTTTTCACAGCTAAAATTAAGACCTGCTTGAGCCGCTAGGAGACGTTGGTGCTTCCTGCAGGATCAGAGATTGGTGTTAGGGTTTTCTTTTGCATATTCAGAGGCTAGGGTAGTCTCTG
Organism: Peromyscus attwateri; assembly: GCA_902168425.1. NCBI lineage: Eukaryota > Metazoa > Chordata > Mammalia > Rodentia > Cricetidae > Peromyscus > Peromyscus attwateri. The sequence continues at coordinate 8,716 of CABHPP010111259.1, read as the reverse complement.
CCTTCTCTAGTAAGAGAGTGTTGGCTGTTGTCTTCTTGTATTGTTTGGGATTGTATTGTTAATGAGCCATCTTGGTTTCATTTACTTTTACTCCACTGGAGAGTGGGTTCCATTCTCCGTCAGTCCTTATCAGCTACCAGAAAGACATGACCCAGAGATGAGTGCCGTTCTACGTCAGCTTTACAGCATTAATTAACGTATCTGTAGAAGCATCACTCAGCAAGCAGATGCAAATTCAGGTATTTACTCCCCACCATTGCTCTGTTAGAGATTACTGCCAGTCCCTGTTAAGGGATGCTCACAAAGACTCTGTGTGTGCACACGCACATGTCATTTTGCATTCTTTAGCACTCACTGAACAACACTGGGAAAAAAATTACCAAGCATGTTGTTCTTTAGAGTAGGATGGCTTCGGTAGTTCTTTTTGTGTGGTGGAAGTTTTATTTTTCTCTGTTAATAATAGTGACCTTCAAACCTGGCAAGTGTCTCCTGGAGCAGAATAAGCCTGTGCTAGTAGTAAGCGTGGTAATTATCGGAGCCCTGTGGGAACACAGGCATTTGTGAGTTTTGGGCATTCTTGGATATATAAATGCAAATTCGTGGAGGGCCCTTAAGGAATGAAAACAGAAGAATTAGTCTATACAAAAATGTGCCTTATTCCCAGGAACTGGGATCAGAGCCGTGGTATAGCTTGAACAGAAGTGGTTTGTGTAGGTAGGTAAGTGATTTTCACCATTCTGAAGCTTAACAGACCCATTTTTCAACAGGAGGGAAACCCCCTTAGCAGCTCTTTATTTTCCACAGCGGTAGCAACCAGCTAGCGAGAGTGTTTTTAATTGAAAATCACATAACTTCAGCTTAGCCAACTTTCAATTGCTTTCCAAGCGCAGCGTTTTGCCAGAGTTTCAAACAAGACTGTACAAGAAAGGAAAAGAATGTGGGATTCACAGATACTAAAACATTGTAAAAACAGCTCTGATATCACCAGCCAATTTAGACCCCGAGCGCCTCTCATCATTTGCCGAGGGTGAACAGAAACTTAATTCATACGCTTTCTCAGAGCTTCCTTGTCTCCTTTCTGGTGGTTCCTCCTCTTTTCATGGACCACCCTGGCTTGTTTGCAGTTTTCTGTCTGTGGCTTCAGCTCTCTCGGTCTTGTGTGATGATTGCTTTGGTTAGGGAGGAAATGCTTTTGTGGATGACTCTGAGTTGCAAGCACTGTAATGCTCTTGACAAATGTAGACAGAAAGTGTCTAACTTCAGGGCATGGGGCATAGCATAGGGTGTCTGAGGGATGGACAAGGAAGGGGATACCAGTGTCCGGGTCTCAGGAGCAACACTGTCTGGTAGGTGTTTCTGAATCTCATTCCCTCTTCCTGTGCTCTTCATTCTTCTCTGGCCTTCCCAGGCCCTGGCTCCCCATATTCCCAGCATGGATTTCAGACAGAGGCTAGAATCTTTGTCTACCTTGAGTGTTTGCAAGGGATGGGCTCTGATTGATCCACTGTGGTCAGAAGCCCACATTTGTCGCGCAGGAAGTGAAATCCCATACAACTCAGGGGCTAGAAGCACATCTGTTGTAGTCATTGTAGGGGCAGAAATGGCTCCAGCACTCAGTTCACCATTGTTAGTCTTCTTTACAATGACGTTTGTTTATTTGTGTGTGGGCGAGTGTGGAGATCAGAGGACAACTTGTGAAAGTTGGTTCTCTATGTCTATCATGTGGGTCCTGTGAATGGAACCTAGGTTGTCAGGCCTAGTCGTAAGCACCCTTACCAGCTGAGCCACATTGCTAGCCCACACTGTTAGTTTTTGTTTTTTGTTTTTCTTTTTTAATGAATTTTTGTAGGACCTTCTTGTAGCACGAATCCTAATTGGTCTTAATAATCAAAACCTGGAGTCAGATATCAGGGTGAAAGCTGAAAGATCAGAGGCACAGAGCAACCAGCCACTAAAAAGACTTCTTACCTCTATCAAATCCTCAGACTGAGAAGGCCAACCAAGCTTCTGTCTCCACCCAGCCATATTACTTCCTGTTTCCTCCTCTCAAGTGTTGGGATTAAAGGCATGTGCCTCTCAGGTAATGGGATCAAAGGCTTGAGATCCCTAGTGCTTGATTTAAAGATGTGTGCCACCACTGCCTGGCCTCTGGTGGCTAGCTCTGCACTCTGATCTCCAGGCAAGCTTTATTTGTTAGAGCACAGAGTATCACCACACCTTCTTTAATGCTGGGGATCAAATATAGTGCATTGTGTGCGCCAAGCTGAGCTATGCCTCCAGCTCTTAGAAATCCTAACTCCTTTTCTACTCCAATTTCAGGTTCATCAGTCAAGTCGGGGATAGAAGTATAGAGCAGGAGTAGATGGAGGACCTGCTTGTTAGGCTCAAGACTCCACGTCCCATTCTCAACGACACAAAAAACAAATCCTAACAAAAGAACACCAAACCTAGTCCAACAGAAGTATTTACATGTCTGGTGCGGGACAGGCAGATATTGACAAAATAATTGTGTGTTAGGGTATTATTAGCACGTGAGCACTTATCGAATGCCTTCTGTCTCCTGGGCCCTGTTTCAGCTTAGACAAGTAACACATGCCTCATAGTTTTCACCCACACCACGTTATCTTCCCAGAATTATAACCATATGCTTTCTGTCTGCTGGATCCCCACCTGATTGTCACTGGAATGAGAGCTTATTTTGAAGGTTGTTCCTTGATGCTGTGGGTACATTTTTTTCTGTCCTAAGTGATGACATTTGAAAAAAATAATGATTGAATTCAGGGAGGCCTGGTATAACAAAAGATAAGATAGTGTCCGGTGAAATAATTTCCAAGGTCCAATGACTGGGTGTGTGATAATCCATCACTTGTCCTAGAAACATGCCAAGAAGCAGAATTGGCCAAAAGGATAGAAAATGCTTTATGTTTTTAGTTCAGGTAATTGGTTTCACTGGATAAATGATAACTGAAAGCAAATCTGAAATTCTGTTAGAAGTTTAATTATTATTCTCTTTGATCTAAGTGTGCAAATGATTAAGACATGAAAAATGTTTCTTGATAAGCAAGGTCTGGGTTTCCATGGATTTAAGGCCATCTTAGTACGTTCACTTTGGACCAAGACTTCTGTAGCATCTGGAAAATTCGTACCTCAGAGAGGGTTTGTTTTAATTTTCATTCCTTAATATAATTATAACTTTAATCCTCTTTTGCAAGTTTAATCCAAAATGTAAGTGAATTAGGTAAAGTATATTAGAAACCGTATCACAAAATCTCTTTGGAGGTTTTGGTATACATGTACAGAGACTGGATGCCAAGGGCTTTACTGTGAATCCATTTTTGAGCATGAAAAAGAGGACAGTTCATTATTGTTCTCTCCTCTTCTATCCAGCTTGACTTTGCTCCTCTATTGTTGTGCTGGAAGGATTTGTAACTGAGTCATGTCAAAATGGTGACACTATGGCATTGATGACATTTCTGCCATCTGCCAGCACCTCTGAGGTGACCTCAGTTTTTCCTAAGGTTGATCTTTCTTTCCTGCCTTCCTGTGATCGATTTTTGGGTCCCATCACACCCCATTTATTTTTTTTTTTGTTTGATTTTGAGACAGGATCTCACTACATAGCCCTGGCTGATGTGGAACTCGCTATATAAACAGGACTGGTTTTGAACTCATAGAGATCCACTTACCTCTGCCTCTCAGGTGCTGGGATTAAAGGTGTGCCACCATACCTTGCCAAGCCTTGTTTCTTCAGTTGAGTGGTCCTGTAGGTGCATGTTATCAGCAAAAATTAATGTGCTTATGTGTGCCTGAGTGGCTCTAGATTTCCTCCCATGACAGGGTTTGTTCAGTGGACATTTTCCATTTCCGAAGGAGATCTGTGTGTAGAATTCATTCCTTTTGTTTAGTTGCTGATTTTTTTCATTCATTGTTCCACGTGTGTATATTTAGAAAGACTTTAGTATTTCGAAGCAGTAAGAACTGTGAAATGAATTGTAGAAATGAACGAGCCATAAAACGGAATCTTATTTTCTGAGTGTATCAACAGTTGAAATTGTATTTGTGTATATATGTGCACGTGTAATTTTGCACATGTACATGTGTCTTCATATATAATATGCACACGTGTATTAACTTCTACAGATAAATGCCACCTTGATGTGCTGTCGCACTTAAGTTTTGTTAGTGTTTTTCTCTAGAGTTTTGGAAATAGACCTTCCCTGAGACCCCCTTCCCTTCCCTTTCTTCCTTTCTTTCTTTAAAGTTGTCAGTGGACTTTGATTTGAGAAGAATAAATATTTGATGTTAGATCATAGCTGAGGATAGATTTTTGGATTAACTCTTGGTAGAAATAGATAAATTTAGAGAGCCTTTTTGAGCACGACTTTTATAGAAAGAACCATTCAGCCTACTGGGATATCAAACTCTGGCTTATGTCTTGTCTAAGGCGTTATTCTTACATATTTTAAGGAGAAAGGTAATTATGAGCATATCCTTAGTTAACTAGTTGGTGTTATGTTTTAAATTGATATTAGGGGACAAATATCTGTTTTCCTTGAAAATACTTTGCCTATAAATAGCAATCCCACGTAGCATGATATTGAAATACCTCAATTTCTTTCATTAATACTTGGATGCAAAGAGTAGTACACAGTTATTACTAAACTATTAGGAAAAAAAAAGAGACTTTTTCCCTCAGAAAATCCTCATCTACAATTACACTAAATTTGATGAGTGTTATCTTTCATGAATATATTAGTCTAGATGTATTATGTATGTATATATAAAATAAAAATCAGTGGTGAAATGTATGCATCTTATTTTTATTTCCACTTCCTATAAATCATGAACATGTTGCTATGAAAAATAAAACCCACATTATTTTATACTACCTCTTTTAAAGGTTTGTGTAGCATTTCATCACAGGGCCAGCTAGTCTCTCTGTAAGCACTGCAGGGCAGTAGAGGGTTACCTTTAGTTTTTCATGTTTTAAAGAATTTTAAGATAAACGCCCTTGTATCTCAATATCTGTCCACATGATGAGTAGTTTATTTTTGGACGGACAAACTGCCCAGCTGTGGGATTGCTGAGCTCAAGGTCTGGCTGATTTCAAGGCCTCTTGTTTGTTTTCAACTCACATATAATCACACTGCTTTCCTGATAACCTTCCTCCGGGTGCTGAACATGGTTGCTCTTTGGATGTTGTGATCACTGTTGTTGCAGAGATGATAACAGTTCTTACTGTTATTTGCTATCCTGGTGGTTTCAGTTTGGTCTGGGTCCTCCGTTTCTTTTCCTGCTCTTGTCTGTTCCTGGTGTCTGAATCTGAGGTCTTTTGCGACATTTGCCTTTTGGAGAAAACTATTGTGGCTTATCAGTCCATGGCTCCCCCACACTAGCCAGATTTTGTGTGTGTGTGTGTGTGTGTGTG
>CABHPP010111258.1:0-16861 GCA_902168425.1 Peromyscus attwateri | reverse complement strand
CAAAAACAACTAGCTTAGAGATGGAAACCAAACTGGGTATCTAATGCCCATTGACATACCAGGAAACTAGACCCAATATTGTCAACTGATATTTATTGGCTAGAATGGTCCTACAATCAGATGGGACACTTGACCTTTTTTATGGAGAAAAAGGGAGGTATTGTATGACCTTAAGAAATTATTATTTCTATATAAATCATTCAGAATTATGATCTGGCTGTACTCAAAGATCAGCTAAAGAGCCTTAAAAACAAGTAATAGATTCAGATATCATTGCCAACAGCTTAAAAAAATGTCTCTTTTTACTCAAGGTCTATTTATGCTTGAGAATGTGAGCCTCCTTGTCTTTGCTAACTTCATTAAGCTGTAACTAACTGGGAAACCTGTATATTCAGATTTAATTCATACTTTTAACAGATTTTGTTCCCCCAGTCCTCAAACACCTATAGAGATCTGATAATATGACATTTTAAAAAAGCTTTTGATGATAAAGAGATATGTCAGCTTCTGGGAGCATCCTGTATCTATTCCAAGAAGACGGATGGCCACAGAAGAACTTAAACCTGGAAGCTTATGGAAAGGCTGGCCATGCAGCGAAAAGCTGAGATCCTGTCCAGACTGTAAATAAGTAGAACAACGGAGGACCATTTGCCCCATACTGTAAAATCAAGGTGGGTAAGTATCCCAAATTTCTACTCAACAGAAAAAAAATCTATCAGATCTTCTGGGCTTATCAGCTGAACAATTGCTGCCTTTGGGACTTCTGCCCTCCAACAAGGATGTAGACTTGGAATTGCTGTCTAGGTAGCTGGAAAAGCTGTCTCACTTCTTAAATTTTTCCTTCTTGGATCTGACAATGTTTGATGACTAGAGTAACAGTTTAACAGGCACAGACTTCATAGTACAGGGTAGACTGGTTTCAGATGTAACTCCAGAGGTTCAAGGCTTTAAAATTGATAAACGCAGCTTTGATAAACTGATAGAACATTAACTACAAAGAGTACTTAAGAGTCTTTAAATGGATTTTTTACACATTTGCTATGATAAAAATCTGTTCCAGCTGTCTTACAGATACCCATAGTCTCCTAGGAAAAGTTCTGCTACTGCATCAAAAAATCTGGTCTGATAAAAATTAACAGTCTCCAGAGCCCATTTTAACCTCATCCATTTTCAAGCATATTTTGCAGTTTCCCTCCTGCCCTGGCCAAGGGGTTCTCCAGATATGCCAGCCCCTGCACTAGCTGACACCACCTCCTAGAATGCCAATCACCAACCAAGGATGCCAAGTGGGATGAATGCACCCCCACCTCCAGAGATATGGAAGATATGATGGCTCCTGTATTCATAAAGAACACATCATCCTTCACTTCACTGCTGTTACCAGCTCTCCACGCTCAGGTGGGCATTTGCCCAGCAACTGGAACCTGTTCACCCTTGCCTCTTCTGTACACCAGGGCACTTCCCTGTTCCATTCTTTCTGGCAGTCATCGCTTTTCCCATGGCTAGCCCAGCTCATAAGGCCAACTATAACTATCTATTTTTTTCTCCTAGTAACCTCAAGGAACAGACCCCTCAGCTCTCCATGCCTGAGCTCTCCATGATGACAGCTAAGTGAATGCTCCCTCACTCCTGCCTCCAGTCATGCATGACTCCTGGTTCCCCCTTCCCAACTTCACCCCTTGTCAGCTTGAAGTAGCCTTGAGAATCGAATGCCCTTGTTCCCCCACTTGCGCCCATAATTCACCTTTTTATAATAATCAAAATGGAGGAATGTTAATATTATTACCTGCTCCTTGAAATCCTACCCCTTGGGGCGGCCCTGCATCCTCACATAAAAACCTCATTCTAAGGAAAAATTCCTCCCCTTCTGCTCTTTCTCTTCCACTTTTCTTTCCATGAGGTGTACACCCTTGAACCCCCTTTCTCTCTCTCCTTTCTGTCTCTCTTTCTCTTTCTCTTCCTAATAAACTCTTTCCGTATGGATACAGAGCCTGGGTTGTGAATTACTGACAGCTGCTTCCACCATTCCCACATGGTGTGCATCTGCCCAGCCAGCCACTGCAGCTGCCCAGGATGCCAGCAAGTTTTCCCCCACATGTGGGTCCTGACCTTGCCAGCCTTGGATCCCCTGCTTGCAAATTTATAACAGTCACCTCATAAGGAATCAACTTTTTTGATATGTTCAAATTTTGCTTATATATGTTTTTAAGGTTAAGCCTAAAATAAGTAACTAGAAACAAACAACATTTGTCTATTTTAGATATACCTAACAGATAATGATTTTTAAATGCTTCACAGATCTGAGAATATAGCATTTAAAATATTTAATATAAAAGCTTTCCATGATAGAGACATGCCAGGTTCTGGGAGCACCTCTATCCCCTCCAAAGAAGATGGATGAGTAAAGAAGAACTTCTACCTGGAGCTTGCTTTAAATGTAGCAAAGCCAGTCAAGGAGGGAAAAAAATCTGCCTTTCACCTCAGCTGCTGCCAAGAACCCGTCCTGACTATGGACAAGAAGGACACTGGGGAATTAATTTCCCTGTTTGCCAAGACAAGGTAGGTGGGTATCTCCAAATTCCTACTCCACAAGAAAGTCTGTCAGATCTTCTGGGACTGGCATCTGAAGAGGGATGCTGTCCTGGGACCTCTGTCCCCAGCAACCATGGCTAAACCTGGGGTAGTTGACTAAGTAACTGGTAAGTCCCTGTCATTTTAAACGTATTTGGAAGTTGTTTCATTTCGCTTACTCAATTGAAATTTATCCTTCTCAGATCTGACTGTGTTTGATGACTAGGGTACTGAAAGTTTCACCTGTTTAAAAGCTCTCTCCCAACCCCTGAAGCTGCAACCACCTTGATAGTTCACTTTTATCATTACTTAAGTTTCTTATTAAAAATACAGATATGTTTCCCTTGTTCACAGGCTTCAGCTGTAACATTCCACTAAAGGAACACAGATAATGATTTAGAGTTTGTAAAGATGTTTCAGACTTACTTCTGTCCCTTTTCTATGCTATTATTACAGTGGAATTTCAGAGGTTCAGAGGTTTAGAATTGATAAATGGAGTTTTGATAAATTGATAAAGCACTGAATACTTACTATTCAGTCACAAGTTCAAGATTCTAAATTTCCTCTGCTTGTCTTCTTCCTCTTGTCTGTAAGGATAGACTTAACGCTGTGTTTCATTGGGCTAAAATCAGTCTCTCTAGACATAGGAAAAGTATTCATGTCTTTTTAACCCAAAGCCATAGCCTTTGATGTGACACCAAGGTGTAAATCTTTTCCAGCTGTTTTACAGACACCTGCATGTTCCTGGGGAAAGAGTGCTGCCACTGTATCAAGGAATCTGGCCTGGTGGAAACTAATGAGTCATTCCACAATTGTCTGAAGAACTTCCTCAACAGAACCAGGGCACATATCCATTCCACTCTTTCTGGTCGTCTTCACTCTTCCCATGGCTAGCCCCATTCATAGGACTGATGTTAATAATTTATTTTTTTCTCCTAGCAACCTGCCTTCTCAGCATCCTCCAGAATGGATTTCTTAGGTAAATGTTGGCAGTTAACTGGATGTTTCTTCATCAGTACCTCCCACTGAGCATGAGCCAACCAACTCCTGACCCCTCCCCCACATTGTCCCATGCCAACAGGAAGTAACCAGATTTGAACTGGCTCCCATATATCCAAGAAGGTTGGAATGTTCAGCTCGAACTTCCATCTGAAAAAGCCCCAATCCTGTCTCACAAAACCCCATCCTCTCACAAAAACTGCCAAAAGTTCCAGTTCCTTATTCCTGGAAGTTGTAGTGGCTCTCCCCCTGAAGCTGCCATCTCCCCAAGTCCCCATCCAAATGTTTATAACTGGTCATGAACCGAGCTTGTAGAAGATACATCATCACCTTCACACTGACAGGGTATTTAAACCCCTTCTTTTAGATCAGCAATGTGATTTTTCCAGCCTTGATCTCTGAGGACTGGAGGGTCACTCTGGAGTGATTTTCCTAAATAAACCTGGTCTTTTACTTTTTAGTTCAACTTGATCTGGTATACTGCATTCACTGAGAAACCTATTATCAGGGTGCAGTAAACCTGTCAGTAATAAATAGTGAAAAACAGGGCAGAAATATCTAAAGTAGAGGCAAAGAGGTAGGGCAGAAGTTGAGAATACTTGCTATTCTTGAAAAGGATTCAAGTACTGATCCATGTTTAGTGGTTTACAATCACCTATATCTCCAACTCCAGAGACTCTGTCACCTTCTGTTCTCTGCAGGCACCTGCAATAACTTGCACAAGTAACATCCCACAACACATGCATGAATACACATAATTGAAAATGAAATAAATCTGTAAAACCATGATTGGGGTGTGGAGAGATGGTTCTAAGATTAAGAGCACTGGCTGTTCTTCTAGAGGACACAGGTAATTCCTAGGACCCAAACAGTGGCTTACTACTGTATGCAATTCCAGTTCTAAGGGATCCACTGTGATCTCCAACTTCTATGGGCCCCAAGTAAGGACATGGTGCACAGGCATATATACTGATGGAAGATAGGAAGACATATCCATAATGATGATGATAATTCAAATAGCTATGGAAAGATGGCTTTGTGGGTGCTAGCCATGTAAGCCTCAAAAATGTGTTTGGGTCCCCAAAACTAATATAAAAGGCAGACTCAGTAGAAAAGCACCTGTCATCCCAATTTATTCCTATCAGGAAGGGAAAAGTCAAGACAGGAGAATAGCTTGAATGTCCCAGTCCTGCTACCCTGGCTTATGAACAACAAATATCAAGAGAAACTGTCTCAAACCAGGTGGAAAGTAAGGACCACCATTCAAAAAGACCTCTGATTTCTCAGGCATTCACCATCTAACACACTCACATGCACACGCATGTGCACACACATATAATATTTCATCCTGTGAAAAACACAATATGGGACAGTTAATTAGATCAATATATCATGAGGACATTGACAAAGGAGTCAAAGGAGAAAGAAAGACATTACCAATATCAGAAATAAAGAAGAGAAATTTTATTAATAAACCTACAAAACTACAGATTATTAAGAAAATTTGAATAAATTTATGTCAGTAAACTAATAGAGATGAAATATTATTAGAAAACATCCTAAAGACACAACCTATCAGAATTTACATAAGAATGTACTGTAAAGTTGCAGGAGAATATTATAATCTAGAAATGAGCTTAGATAATTAAAATTTAAATGTAGTGAGAAATTCCAAATTTGGCATTGAGCTGTATGAAAATTGTATTGACTACATGAGTGCAGCCGTTTTATATGGGAACAAATCTACTTTTTTTCAAACAAACACTAAAACAAAAACAAAACTAACACCAAACATTCTCAAATCCCTCCTGAAAAACAGAAGAAATGGGAAGTTCTGAACACATCTAAGTCAAATTACCTCTATACCACACAGAAGAAAGTTATGTCAAAAAAAAAAAAAAAAACCCAGAAAAAATGGAGTTAAAAGTTCTTAAAAGTTCATAAAACGCCGGGCGGAGGTGGCTCACGCCTTTAATCCCAGCACTCGGGAGGCAGAGCCAGGCGGATCTCTGTGAGTTCGAGGCCAGCCTGGTCTCCCAAGTGAGTTCCAGGAAAGGCGCAAAGCTACACAGAGAAACCCTGTCTCAAAAAAACCAAAAAAAAAAAAAAAGTTCATAAAACTAAACAAATTTCAGCAAGTAACAGTGAATAGATTCTAGCAATGCATATTCATATTAGATGCAAATCGAACATTATTTAGTGTAACTGAAATGGCATATTAAGCTCACAGAATTCACACACACACACACATACACACACACATACACACACACACACACACACACACACATACAAACTCACACACATACATACAAACACACACACACACACACACACACACACACACACACACATACACAAATTCTCAAAATTAAATGTGCTTTCAAAAAATCGCCAAAAACAGAAGACTTTCCAAAACTGACAAAAGTCATTAAGAATTACTCAAGGTGAAGAAAATATTTAGTATTACAAGTGAGGATGCTTTTTCCCTATAGCACTGATGTAATGATGACAAACTCAAATATCATTCAGTAAGGAAATTTTCAACTTTATATGGGAAAACAAAAAATCTAGGATAGCTAAAACAATGTTGAGCAATATGAACTTCTGGAGATATTACCACCCCTTGTTTCAAGTTGTACAGCAAAGCTACAGTAATAAAATCTGCATGGTATAGGCATAGAAACAGACACATTGATCAATGGAACTGAATTAAGACCCAGACTTTAGTCCACACACTTATCAACACCTGAGTTTTTATAAAGATGCCACAATTAAATATTGGAGCACAGAAAGGATCTACAAGAAATGGTGCTGGTTAAACTAGATGTATGCATGTAAAAGAAATCAAGTAGATGCATGTCTATCAACCTGCTCAAAATTGAAGTCTAACTGAATCAAGGACCTCAACTTAAACTGGATAAACTGAACTTGGTAGAAGCATAAGTGGGGAATGGGAATGGCCTTGAACACATTGACACAAGAGAGGAAAACCAATAGTGCACTAAGATCAACAATTAATTAAATGGGACCACATGAAACTGAAAAGCTTCTATAAGGCAAAGGACACTGTCAGTAGGACAAAGCACCAGCCTACAGAATGAAAAAAGACTTTTACCAACTCCACATCCTGTAGTGGTTTAATATGCAAAATAGATAAAGAACTCAAGAAACTATCAGACAGGCAAATAACCCAATTTAAAAACAGGGTACATGTCTAAACAGAGGAATCTCAAATAGCTGAGAAACACTTCAAGGAATGTTCAACAACCTTGGAGTCAGGGAAGTGTTACTCAAAACTACTTTGATATCCTATCTTATACCTGTCAGAATAGCTAATATAAATAACACAAATAACATCTCTTATTGGGAGGAATGTGGAACATGGGGAATATTCCTCTACTGCTGATGGGGGTGGAAAATTATATAGTCATATTGGAAATCAATATGGCAGTTCCTTATAAAATTAGTTATCAATCTACCTCAAGACCCATATATACTACTCTTGGGCATATACCCAATGGGTGCTCTATCCTTCCACAAGGATATTTTCTCAACTATGTTTCTTGTGACTTCATTCACAACAGCCAGAAAGTAGAATAAACCTAGATGTCCCTCAACTGGACTGGATAAAGAAAATGTGCTACATTAACACAATGGAGTATTACACAGCTGTAAAATAAAATGATATCACTAAATTTGCAGCCCAATGGATTCAACTAAAAAGGATCATCCTTATTAAGGTAACTCTGACTCAGAAAGATGAATATGGTATGTATTCACTTATAAGAGTATATTGGCTGTTAAGTGAATGATAGTGAAGTCAATGTCCACAGACCCAGATAGGTTAGGCAAAGAAAAGGGCTCTAAGTAAGGACACATGCATCTCCTGGAGAAGGAGAAATAGAACAGATTTTGTGGGTGGGTTCAGGAAGCAGGATCAGTCAAGTGGGGGTGTAATGGATGCAGGGAGGGAGTACAGAAAGAGACAACTTGAATTGAGGACATTTGGGGGAAAATGTGGAAACGTAGTGCAGTGGAAACTTACTGGAATCTATGAGACTGACACAAAATTTGAAATGGCCATCTTCTGATATCAGGGAAGGCTTACAGTGGTGGGACTGGGTTGCTTTTAGTTGAATTGTTGGCCCAGAGTTTCCCATGGAGATACCTAAAAAAGCCAGGCTATTGCTAGTACTCTCTGAAGACTGACTGCAGGGACCAATGGCCAAGGATAACAACCATTTATCTCATTGAAAATAAAGAGGTTGAGCTGGTGCCTGCATGGCGTCTTCACCCCTACATTCTAGTGTCTTTGGCAAGTGCAGGTACTCTGCAGTCTTAAGTAAGAGAAACCCTGACAACCACCCATGCTCAAAACTCTAGGCCAACAGACCTACAATCCTTCCTGCCTATCGCAATGGTGGTGAATAACTTGTGGGATTGGCCAACCATTCTAGTTTAACTTGATCTACAGACCATTAGAGAAAGCCTCTGCCCCTAAACACCTGGATAGCCAAGAACTGATGAATGGATAGTACAGAGAATTAGGGGAGAACCAAACATTACTGATCTAAATAAATAAATAAATAAATAAATAAATAAATAATAAATAAATAAGCAAACAAATAAAGCAAGTTCCTAAATACATTCTTCTATCCTCATAGATTGAAGACTTGTTTAGTCATTATCAGAGATAGTTCCACTGGCAGGAGATGGGAACTTGTGCAGAGATCCACAGCCAGACATTATTGTAGAGAGGGAATCTAAATGTGAGGTCTCTACTGCTTCTCTTCTCTTGGAGCTCTGGGAACTCAGAGGAAGAGAGGAGAAAGGATTGTAGGAGCCAAAGGGGATAGAGGATACCAGGAGAACCTGGCCCACTGAATCAATGAAGCAGTACTTATATGGGTTCAGATATACTGATGGGCCAAGCATTTGGCCTGAATGGGTGTACACCAGGTCCTCTATGTATGTTGCAGCTATGAGCTTTGCTGTTTTGTGAAACTGCTAACATTAGGAGTAGATATGTCTCTGATTTTATTTCTTGCTCTTGGGACTCTTCTACTCCTATTGTGTTGCCATATCCAAATTCAGTATGATGCTTCTGTTTCTTTGTATTATAGTTGGATTTTTTTGTTGTTGTTGTTTTTGTCATGTTTTGTTGTTATCCTTTAGAAACCTGCTGTCTGTTGTGTTTGGCTGTCACTTGAATTTTGGGATGGGGAGGTGGGTGGAACTGGGAGGAGTGGAGGGAGAGGAAACTGTAGTCTGCATGTATTGTATCAGAAGAATCTATTTTCAATGATATAAAAATAAGATTAAAAAATAAAAAAAGCAATCTGAGTATGTAATCACTGGCTGGCAAAGATGATGGAGTTTATTTAAGCAAATGCTGGAATCAGTCTTTCTTGTTGTAGAACATTGTTTTACTATTTGTTACATTTGGTTATGCTGTGGAACATTTGCTTTAATGATGTAAAGATAATTTGTATTATTTTGTTGCATTTGGTTAACTCTGTGAAGCTATGTTACCCTGCCTGTCAAAAACACATAACTGGTCTAATAAACAGCTGAATGGACAATAGCAATGCAGGAGAAAGGACAGTTGGGACTGGCAGGCAGAGAGAATGAATAGAAGGATAAATCTGGGAAGAGAAGAAGGAGGAACAAGAAGAAAGATGAAGGAAGGAATGAGAGGCGAAGGATGCTGGTTTTTCTTTTTTGTTTGTTTGAGTTGTTTTGTTTTTTGGAAGACTCAAGCAAATTGAGGTTGGCTATTTGCTATTTGGCCTCCTTGAGCAAATAGAATTCCAATTCAACCTTTGAATCTTGAGTTCTTCAGAGAGACAGAGTATTAGATAAGTTTCCTTAGTAGCTTTGAAAGAGTAGATGCCTGAGGGAACAGAATCTCTTGAGGCTGTGGTCCTTGCACAAATCCACTGCTGGTAGCTGCCGATTTGCAGTTACTGATTATGACAATCATTGCTTAAAAGGCAGCCACAATTATAAAGAAATACAACACTTTCTAAGTCCATTCTGCAAGAAGCCTTGCCAGATTAACTATTTTCTTTCAAACTAGAAATAAATTATTGTGCAATTCCATCAAAGGATTATGTTAAGTATGAAAAAGCCACTCTGTTATTGAATTATGCTGAGGTAACTGTGCCTGTGCTGATCACATAGAACCCAAAGATGTCACTAGAGCATCCCCTTTGCTTAGAACAGAGTGATATCTTTTATGATCTATTAAATCTAGTGTATCACAGAACTTGTGTTCTAAAACTCATGAGAGGATCAAAAGGTCTTCTTGTTAATTTTGCATAAAATAGCCATCTACCTTCTGAATACAAAGACTCTTAAGATCTCAAGAATGGACATAGGCACTTTCAAACTTGCCTAAAAGATGCTGTCCATTTAAGAGATTGTTTTTCACAGTCAGAATCACCCTCTGGGATGCAGTTTTCTGATAAAAGCATCAGTTTTAAACATACTAAATTATCTTCCAATTAAATATTATTTAAGTAATTGTACAAACTGAGACATTCGGCATGAGTTATATTTTAAGATAAATACTGCTTATCTTTTTTATTTCTCATTATTACCAATGCAGTTTCATCTCAGTCTGAATGGATTTTAATAGTTATCTGTGTCCTTAAAAAAAAATTAAACCGACTTAGTGAGCTTTAAAAAAGAAAAAACAGCTTTAAAATAGTATCAGTTTATCTGGGATCAGTACAACAAAAAGGTTTTTATTAGACATGAGGACACACACATACAGCAAGAGCCCTGAGACAAAGACAAAGACCCTGAAGCAGATGGGGTAAACACAGAAGCCTGTCCTTAGGGCTGTTATATTTTTTGTTAGACAGATTTTTTTCTTTTATTGGAAATATATTTTTTCTCACATAATATATCCTGATTATGGTTTTCCCTCTCTCTATGTTTCCCTATTCCTACCCACCTCCCCTCCCATCTGGATAATTTCTCATTCTCTCTCTCACTAGAAAACCAATAGGCTGCTAAGGGATTGTAATATAATTAAATAAAACTTTAACATACTGGAGTTTGGTAAGACAAATAAAATGAAGTAAAAGAGCCCAATAGAAAGCACAAGAATCAGAGACCCATTCATTTGCAGACTCAGGAATCTCATCCAAACACTGAGCTGGAAGCAGTAACACATATGCAGAGGACCTGCTGCAGACCCCGCAGGCCCTTTACTAGGTGCCTCAGCATTTAATCAGGTTGATTCAGAGGGCTTTGCTTTCTTGGTGTCCTTGATCCCCCTTTGTGGTTATTTGTATAAGAATGGCCCTGATGAGTCATTATATTTGAATGTTTAGTCACCAGGGAGTGGAATTGTTGAAAATGATTAAACAGTTCCCTCTGGCTTTTTACAATCTTTCTACCTTCTCTTCTGTATAGTTCCTTGAGTTCTGAGGGGAGACATCTCACATAGTACTGAGTGTTCCAAAGTCTCCCACTCTGTTCAGTTTGCAGCTGTACATCTCTATTTGGTCCCAACTACTGTAGGAGGAAGCTTCTCTGATGATGGATGAGCAAGGCAGGGGACTCTATGAGTACAGCAGATTGTTGTTTGGAGTCATTTTATTTATTTACTTATTTATTTACTTTTTATTTATTTACCTATTTATTTTAGAATTGTAGTATTTGCTTTTACCTTATGTCCCTGGAATATCTAAACCTAGGTCATTAGTCACCCAAGCAGTATCAATTGCTCCATGTGAATTGAGAGTTAAATCAAATTGGATATTGGTTTGTTACTCCTAAAAGCTTTGTGCCACTGTTTCTCTAGCTTAGCTTGCAAGCAGTATACCTTATAGATCAAAGGGTTTCTGGAAGGCTTGGTGCTTACATTTCTCTTTTGGTAGCATTCAGAGAGAACTTGTTGTAAAAGAAATTCTAGAATGTATGGGTGAAGGCTCTATGTAGACCAAAGCTTGACTTCTCCATGTTCAAAAAGTTGTCTAGGTATTATTTAAGCAACTTTCAGGTCTTGTTAATTGTTTATTGAAAGCAAATTTGACAACAACCTGGCTTGTTTGAAGACTCTGATGGGACCAATTTGTCTAACAAATAAATTGAATATAATGCATTTCCACTGTACTGGAAGCTTTATTTGGTGACAGGAGATCGCCAGTTGGGACTCTGATTCTCCCATTATTTGGAAATTTCATTCAGATCATCTTCATATATTTATATATTTGAGGAAGCTTCTACCATATTAGGTTTCCATACTACCCTCCAATGTTCCTTAATTTTAGTTGTCATCCATTTAACAGACTCACATGGATTGATTATAATAAAGTGTCAAGTGTATTATTCATTTTCCTTAATAATTATGTTTCATTTACTTGAGGATGTCAAATAAACATGTAGGATAATAGGTGGTAGATAATAGTTTAAAAAACATTCACATGTTCTAAAAATTAAAATAAGTATGACTAAATAGCTTAATAATTTATGATGTCATGATATATTTAAGAACTATTTGTCTTTCATTTAAAATAATGAATTTTCAGTTTTCTGGATTTCAATCTATACTTATATGCTTATTTTGAGGAATTTAACACAAATTTTGAGAAATTTGACACAAATCTAAAGTCTCCAACCAATCTTCCATGTGCACATAAGAGTTTCCCCAGACCACACAGAGCTACAGAATTTATGGAGACAGTGCCATGCTTTTTGAAAAATATTAAATATTGTGTTTTTGAATTATTCATTTTTCTTATTATGGATGAAGCTGGTCATCTGATTTTCCTAATGGACCATCTGAGAACAAGACGCATTCAGATCCTTCCCCAGGTCTCTGAAGACATGCCCTGTGGGTTTGCCCAAGTCTCATCATAACACATGCTGCTAGCCTTCCCATCTACAGTGTAGATCTGAGTGTCCTCATGCTTAGCCACAGATCCTGGCCAACTCAGAAAATGAGTCTACAAAGTGTCCATCTGTGAAAAATTATTGGAACTCTCTAACATGTCTAACTTACAGTTTGTGGTCATTAATGCTAGCCATTGATGCTGGGGTATAACTAAGTCAGGGGTGAAGGTTATTCGTAACATGCAAGAAGTCCTAGTTTATTTCCCATAACCTTTAAAGAAAATCTACTTTCATTACTTTAATCTTTTATCCTGAATCTAAATTCATGATGTCTCCTTTAGTCTTAAGATTTCATTAGCCATATATTGGTATTTTACCATTCATACCCTAGAGTTTTTTCTGATAAAATTATGGAACAGGGTTGGGGAGATGACTCAGTGCTAGAGAGCACTGGCTGTTCCTACAGAGGCCCTGGATTTAATCCCTGCACCCACATTGTAGCTCAGAGTTCCAGGTGAACTTTCACCTCTTCTGACTTCTGAAGGTTTTTACATGCCTGTGGTGCACAGATTACATTCAGACACACATACATATAAAATAAAATGATAAATTAGAAATCTAAAACAGTAATGTAATCCATATAAGACTGGAAACAAAATAGAAAAGGAAGGTTAACATCTTTGGTTTTAAGCTATTATTGTTTGATCAGAACCTGAGGAAATGTGTATTGATGGTTAAACCTGATTGTTTATTGTATGATACTATTCACATTGTTATTGCTATCCTATTACTTTAATTGGTAGAAAATGAATGGTTGGATTGAACAGCATGATAAAAGGTCCCTGTGCTTTTTGGAGTAAGTTTCTAACCATTAAAACAACTTCTACCTTGTGATCAAGATGGATTAAATTGAAAAATACCAAATAGTTGACTGTTGATTTGGTTACCAGGGTAGAACTGATACAAAATAAACTACTTTATACATGTTTGGCAAGCTGAGAATCATGTCAGAATAGCATGGATCTCTTAACAGTACTTTCATCAGATAAGATAAACCAGTACAGTGAGGGTAGAACTATAAAACAAACTACTTCACAGATTATATACAGGCAACAAGAGTACTGTTTTAATTTATGAAAAGTGGAATCTGGAGATGAGTTCTCTATAAAATGCCAAGTCTAGCTATGCTAGCATAGTGTTTGTTACCTTTAGATCTTGCCCTTAATTGCACCATACAGCTCCAAGTGTTACAACTCTTGTTTTGCATTAGCCTCTTGCTGTGTTTAGTTATTTATTTCCTTTTTCTCTTATTAAAAATAGATTATTTTCTCATACCATGTATCCTGATTATAGTTCCTGGATTTAATCCCTGCACCCACATTGTAGCTCAGAGTTCCAGGTTAACTTTCACCTCTTCTGACTTCTGAAGGTTTTTACATGCCTGTGGTGCACACTCCCTCCTCTCAATTCACTCCCTTTATATCTCTCATTAGAAAACAACAGACTTCTAAGAGATAACAACCAATTGCGACAAAATAAAATATAATAAGGTGCAAAAAAACCCCTATCATTTTGAAGTTGGATATTGCAATCCAGTAGGAGGAAAAGAGTTCCATGAACAGGCACAAGAGTGAGAGACCTACTTGTTCTCATGATCAGGAGTCTCACAAAAATATAGCTAATAGCTATAATATACATGCAGAGGACCTGGTACAAACATGTGTAGGTCCTTTGCTTGCTGCTTCAGTCTCTGTGAGGTCATATGGGCCTTGTTTAGTTGGTTCAGAGAGCCTTGTTCTCCTGGTGTCCTTTATCCCCTCTGGCTCTTATTATCTCTCTGCCTCCTCTTCATCTTCATTCCTTGAGCTCTCAGATGATGGACTTGATGGAGACCTCCTCTTTAGATTCTCTCTGCATAATATCTGGCTATGGATCTCTGCATCTGCTTCCATCTATTGCTGGAGGAAGCCTCTCTGAAGCTGATTAGATGAAGCATTATTCATTGATTATAGAAGAATATAATTAGGAGTCATTTTATTGATACTTCTTTTCTTTTTCAGTAGTCTTTAGTTTTACCCTAAGTCTCTGGGCTATCTAGTCTCTTGGATAACTAGTCTCTGACTCTCGGTTAACTAAGCAGTGTTAGGCATAGATTCTTTCTCATGATGATGTAGGCCTTAAGTTCAATCAGACATTGGTTGGCTACTCCCACAAGTTTTCTGTCACCATTGTCATGGCATATTTCCCAAGCAGGATAAGTTGTAGGTCAAAGGTTTTGTGGCTCAGTTGGTGTCCATGTTTATCTTTTGGATGCTGCAAAGTGCCTTCTTCCACTAAAGAGACTAGAATGTATGGGTGCAGGTTTTGTGTAGGCAATAACTTGACTTTTCCATGTGTCCCATCAAAACAACCCAGGCTATTGCTTTGCCAAATGGTTGCTCTCTGCAAACCAACACCCACACAGCTCATTGAATGTGGACAATTCAAATGAATGCCACCCATCTCTGCCACTGAAAAATTCTCCATGTGACAACAGATGGCCAGTTCAGTGTCTGTATTCATCACTACTAGGAGTCTGTTATAGGACAACCTTCATACATTAAAGGAGATTTCCACTGCACTAGATTTCGACACCACCCCAAGTGCTCCGCAATTCCAGTTTTCACTCCCCACATTCTCTCCTTCCACTGCATCTCCACCTCAGCCCATAACTGAACACATACTCCCATCCCTACCTGCCCACAGTACACTTATAAAATCTATTTTTACCTCCTAAGGAGATCTATATGTTCCACCTATAACTCTCCTTTTTACCTAATCTATTTTGGTCTATCAGTTGTAACTTGGTTATCATTTACTTAACAGCTAATAACTAATTATAAGTAAACTCATACCATGCTTGTCTTTTTGCATCTGGGTTACCTCACTCAGAATGATTTTTTTCTTGTTCCAAATATATGCCTGTAAATTTCATAATGTCATGCTTTTAACACCTGAGTAATACTCCATATATCACATTTTCTTTATCCATTGTTCTGTTGGGGAACATTTAGATTGCTTGCAGTTTTTGGATACTATGAATATAGCCACAATGAGCAAAGTTGAAGAAATTTCTTTGTGGTAATATAGAACATTCTCTGGGTATTTGCCCTATGGAGTTATATCTGTATCTTGAGGTAGTTCCATTTGCAACATGTTGGAGAATCACAATATTGCTTCAAAAAGTGACTGTGCAAGTGTCCAGTCCCATCATCAGTGGAGGAGTGTTCCCCTTGTTCTACATCATTGCAAGCATCTTAGCCATTCTGACAAGTATAAAGTGAAATCTCAAAGTAGTTTTGATTTGTATTTCCCTGATGGCTAAGGATGTTGAACATTTCTTTAAGTGTTTCGCAGCCATTTGAGTTTCATCTATCGAAAATTCTGTTTAGATCGGTACTCCATTTATTAATTGGATGATTTTGATTTTTTCTTTTTTTTAATTTATTTTCTTGAGTTCCTTACATATTTTTTATATTAGTTCTTTGTTGTTTTTGGAGTTGTTGTGGTTGGGAATTTAGCTTAGTAGTAAAGCACTTGCCTAGTAAGTGCAAGGCCCTGGGTTTGGTCCTCAGCTCCCCCCCCCCAAAAAAAAAAAAGACAAGTTAACAAAACAAAACAAACTAAAAAAAGGAAAGAAAGAAAAATACAAGGTAATTGGATATGGAGTTGGTAAAAATCTTTTCTCATTCTGTAGGTTGTCACTTTGTCTAAATGATAGTGTCCTTTCCATTGTAGAAGCTTAACAGTTTTGTGAAGTCTCATTTATTAATTGTCAATCTCAATATTTATGATATTGCTCTGACCAGAAAATCATCTCCTACATCAATATGTTCACTGCTATTCCCTACTTCCTCTTCTATCAAGTTCAGTGTGTCTCGTTTTATGTTGAAGTATTTGATTCACTTGGACTTGAGTTGTGTGCAGGGTGATATATATGGGTATATTGCATTCCTGTTCATGCAGATATCAGTGTGATCAGCACCTGGTTGAATATGCTTTCTTTTTTCCAGTGTGTATTTCTGTATGCTTTATCAAAATTGAATGTCCATATGTGTGTGGATTTAAGTCTGAATGCTCAATTTTATTCCATTCATCAATGTATCTGTTTTTGTGCCAATACCTTGCTGGTTATTTATTATTACCTTTTTACTAATACTTTGCTCAAAGTGTTTATTAGTTTAAGAACTCCCTGGTGGAATTTATATAGTAATTTATGTGTATTATCGTAACATTTACAAATAATGATACTGTAATACATTCTGAAACTAGAAATGGTGAGACCTCGAACAGTTCTTTTATAATTCAGGATTGTTACAGCTACCCTATGCTTTTTGTTTCTCTATATCACCTTGAGAATTTTCCTTTCAAAGTATTTAAATAATTGTCTTGGAATTTTGAT
>CABHPP010111256.1:28090-40349 GCA_902168425.1 Peromyscus attwateri | reverse complement strand
AGACCCTGCCCCAACAGCATGGAGTCCACACATTGGCCCCTCACCAGCCACTCCTGCCCCATCAGCACATTGTCCACACATGAACCCCTTATCAGTCATGTAGTTTCTCCTGCTCCCCCAGGGACCTGAGATGAGGGGAGACCTGTTCCTTATGTCCCTTTACTTCGTGACTCTTGGAAACATCGTGTGCAAACAAGTTCGGCTCGGCAGTCACATGTGTGTGACAGCAGACAGGGATGGCTAGAGGCACGAGAGCTTCAGAGCTCCCATCACGCCTGAAGGGCATATGTGCCCAGCCTGGGATGACTACTGGCTGTGTGCCACGCCTGAACCCCTACCTGGCATTAAGCCAGCCTGCCCGCAGTGTTATAAATCTCTCCTGGGCCAGGAATTCTGCTCTCCCCACCCCCTACACTGCCGGAGGCCTTCTACCCACCAGGGTGCATGAGTCACATCCCTACATCTCCCAATACCCTCAGGAAAAAGGCCCCTTGTTTGTACCTACTGCCAAGACCAGCACTTCCCCAAGCCCACGTATGGCAGGTACAGGCCAGGACAGGTTCCAGTTCAGGAGGTCTGGGATGGGTGGGGCTTGGCAAGGACCCCAGGCAGCAACAGCTCCCTCCTGCCAAGCTGTCTCAGGTCTTTGGAGGCAGAGCCACCGATCTGGGAGGTGTCTGGGAAATTCCCTCTAGGGGGAAGATGGTCACAAATAGGTTTATGTGCCTTGCTGCTGAGAGTGGCTGGTGCCCAGAGGAAGCAGAGCTGCAAGGAGCTAGCTAGTGCTGAGCTTTGGGGCTGGTAGGTGAGTGTCTACAGCTCTCAGTCTCCTGTTCTGTAAAATGGGCAGGAGGGTGCCTAGTGGGTGTGGCACAAATTGCTGTTATAGTAAAAGTTTACAGAAGCCTCCACCAACGCATCAGCTGCTGCAGAGACAGCCTGGAGCTGGCTGGAGCCAGTTGTTCAGCATTCTGGAATTTGGTGGGCTATTCTCTCTCTCTCTCTCTCTCTCTCTCTCTCTCTCTCTCTCTCTCTCTCTCTCAAGTAGTCCCTGCCTGCTGAAATACTAGGATAACAGATATGCACCACCAGGTGGGACGTGGTAGGCTGCTGTTAAGCGTGGGTAGTGTAAAGCCAGGCACAATGGGAACCTTCACCCGGGAACTTGCATGCGTGACAAATTAAGACTTTCCTTTGAGACTTTGTTGCCAGCACAGAACTGGAGCAGCGGGATCCTGGCCAAATGATCACCCTTTTGAACTTGTGTTTCTTCAGCTAGGAAAACCACAATAGCAATGTTATAGCAGACCCATGTGCACACACACACACACACAACACACACACACGAGTATGCACATGCACACACATGTGCACACACACACAATGCTAACATGCCCTTAGTCCTACGCTAAGTCTCATGCATCAGCTCATTTGGAATGTTTCTCATTCCAATCTTATAACCGAGAATGGAGTGTGTCCAATCTGTAGCCCACAGGCTTCATGCACTCCAGGATGGCTGTGAGTGTGACCCAACACAACATCAGAAACTTACTTAAAAATTTACCAGATTTGATCTCTCTCTCACACACACACACTTTGATTGTGTAGTTCTCAAACTTTGTAGATGGCCATGCAGTGTCAAAGTGTCAAAAGGCTAGACACACTTGAATGTTAACATTGAGGATTTTTGGAAAAACTGAAGGGCCAGCATGCAGTAACTGGTCTAAAGGAATCTGGTTCAGCTCTGCTCTAACCTCTGCTCTCTGCAACATAATCCTTGGAGCTATTGATGGGAACCATCAATAACTTCAGTTCCAGCAGATCTGCTGCCCTCTTCTGGCCTCTGTGGGCACTGCATGCACATGGTGCACAAAAAAATGCAAGCAAGCAAAATACTCACAAACATAAAATAAACATTCAAAAGAAGATTTGCGTTTTTATTTTGATTCTTTGAGACAGGGTGTCACAATATTAAAAATTTCAAATTACACTTATTTATTATTTCGTGTGTGTGTGTGCATATGTATTGTGTGTGTATGTATGTGGGGATAAGTATGTGTGTGCGCATGTATATGTATCTGTGCATGTGCATGTGTGTGTGAATGTGCATTCCACACTGCAAATGTGGAGGTCATAGGACCACAAGTCAGTTTCTCTTTCTACCATGTAGGTTCCAGGGATTGAACTCAGGTCATCAGGCTTGCAGGGAAAGTGCCTTTACTTTTTGAACCATCTCCCTGGTCCTATTTATTTACTCATTTATTTTGAGACAGGGTCTTCTATGTCCCAAGCTAGCCTTGAAGTCACCCACCTCCAAAGCGCTGGGATTAGAGGTGTGCACCACCATGCCCAGTTTGAAAAGCTGGAGATCGAACCTGGGACTTCATGCATGTCAGGCAATCACTTGATCCACTGAGCACCTCCCAGCTCACATCTTCATTTAAAGGAAGATCCTAGGCTGGGCATAGTGGCACACACCTTTGATCCCAGCACCCCAGAAAGCAGAGGCAGGCGGATCTCTATGAGATCGAGGTCAGCCTGGTCTACATAGTTAGTGCTAGGAATATGTAGAGACTCTGTCTGCAAGTCCAGAGAGACAAAGATGGCATCTGGCTGTGTGGGCAGGGAGGCTCCAGTGACCACCAGAGGAGCTGGGTAGTGGATTCCCAAGGGGCTTGTTGGAATTCTATAAACATTTCTGTACACTTGGGGTTTTCATGATCAACTTGGAGAGAGAGGGAGAGAGGGGTTGAGGGAGAAGAAGAGGAGGAGAGGGTGGAAGAAAAGAAAAGAAGGGAGGAAGGAAGGAGGGAAAGGAGAAAGGAGGGAGGGAGGGAGGGAGGCAGGCAATAGAATGAGCCAAGAGTCCTAGACTGAGTTTGGTATTCCAGCTTCTAGCTTCTGTTATGCTTTTGAGCCACCCTGTGACCTTCAGAAAGGCACGTTCTGTGAACCACACAGGCATCTCTAGAGGTCTTGCGGTGCTAATGCTTCATCAGCTGGTGTCTCTGCCGGTTTCTGTTCTGTAACAGAATACCACGACTGGACAAATTATAACCCACAGAGGTTTATCTCTTACGTAGAGAGACCGAAGTTGAAATGTCAGTGCAGGTGAAGCTTCTGGCTGCGTTATAACATGGTGGGAAGCCCCTATGATCACAGGTTCAAGGACAAGCATCTGTAGAGCCTGATGACTTCACCAATCCTAATGGCCTCCCAATGGCCTGACCTCCAAATGCCAACATGTGAATTGGGGGATTAAGTGTCCTACACATGATTTTCAGGAGTGGGCACCTTCAGCTTTCCTCAAGCCACACACACAGTGAGGGTGTTAGGTACTTATAGCCATATCTCATCATTCTGCTGTGAGTCCCTGAGGCCCTGGGAGGCAAGGGCCTGGCTCTTCACTCCTGTATCCTCAGTGTCCAGAACAGACGTTAGCACTTAGGAAAGACAGAATGAATGACTGCCAAGTCGTCCTAGAGCCCCGCCGCTGTTAGTGGACTTGGGGTCCGTGTTGAGGTTCCCCATCAGGAAGTCTGGGATCTTAACTCACTGGCTTCGAAGCCTCACTTCTTGAATCAGAGCCCTTGATCGAGCCTGACTCCATTTTCTCACCTCTGACTCCACCCACCAGGAGAGTGCCGAGAACATAGCTAGACACAGGAAACCTGCCTCCGGCTTGGCCTGGGCCTTAGTGGCAAAGCCCCCTAACCTGGCCCAGTTCAACAGAATCCATCACCCTCTTTACCCTAGGGCCCCACTCAGCCATTCAACAAACACCAAACCAGCCTGCATGGTCACGGAAGGCTGCCGGGTCAGGATACCTGGATTTGTTCCCATTTCTGCTTCCCCAACGCTAGGTGTGTGGGAGCTTCCTGGCAGGTAGGGGCTTCTCCTCAGCTCCTTGCCTCCCCGAGCCTCACCCTGTTCTGTACTCAAGGTTGATGTGGGGCTTCGAACAGTCAAGGTCTCATTTTAATTCTCTCCTGGTTCTATATTCAAGGACTCAAAACAAGTTCAGCTTCTAGGTACAGTAGCTGGCTGAAGCCCTGGCCAGCTCCCCCTCCTCCCCGCCACCTCACCCCTCCATCCTGGCTGGCATCATCTGGTCTTTGGTTATCTTCTTATGCATATTCACCCCACTCCCGCCCTTGCTATACAGCACACAGCACTGATTTGCATGTATTCAAATGTTCTCGCTGCGTTTTGACACTTACTGGATGCATTGTTCTGTAATTTGCGTGGAATGCTTCTGCAAAGGGGCTGGGACCATACAGGTGCCTCTAGCCGAGTGATTTGAACTGTTTAGTGCTGCATTCTCCAAGGGTGCCATAACACAGCCTTCTGTCGACGTATGCTCAAACTGCTTCCAATTATGCTTTGCTCTTGTTGTCATTATTTGCTTTTTGAGACAGGGTCTCATGTAGCTCAGGCTGTCCGCCAATTCCCTAGGTAGCCAAGGATGACCTTGTGATCTTCCTGCCTCCACCTCCCAAGTGCTGACATTACAGATGTGCACCACTGTACCTAACTCAGTTTAACCTCCACGAGAAAATGGGGAGACCTTTCATCTCCCTCGAAAACATCCAGAGAGAAACACTGTACAGAAACCCAGTTGAGGGGGCTGGAGAGATGATGGCTCAGGGGTTAAGAGCACACTGGCTGCTCTTCCAGAGGTCCCGAGTTCAATTCCCAGCAACTACATGGTGGCTTACAACCACCTATAATAGGATCTGATGCCCTCTTCTGGCATGCAGGTATACATACAGAGCACTCATATATTAAGAAATATAAATAAACAAGATTTTAAAAAAGAAAAAGAAACCCAGTTGAAAATTCCTGGAGACGACTGTGGCTCTTGAGCACCCCCTGCTGGTCACATGTATATTACACCAACTGTGGAGATTCTCTTGCTGGCCCAGAGACCAGAAACATGAAAGCAAAGTAGCAGCATGTTGTCCCCGACCTAGTTTCATACCATCGCTGTGAGAAAACACTCTGAACAAGCTTGGTATTGGACACCTTTAATCTCAGTGCTCAGCCCGCAGACGCTTGCAGATGAATGATCTCTGTGAGTTACAGCCCAGCCAGGGCTATGTAGTGAGACCCCCGTCTCCAAACACAAAACAACATCATCAACAACAACAACGCAAACAAACAACAAAACAAACAAACAAAAACAACAAATAAGCAGACAAACAAAAAACACTCTGGCCAAAAGCAACTTGGGGAAGAAAAAAGTTAATTTCGGCTCACAGGTTACAGTCATTCCCTGATGCAAGCCAAGGCAAGAACTTGAAGCAGAAGCCGTGGAGAAAACGCTTCTTGCTCAGTTATGTTTCTCTAGCTTTCTATTTTTAAATATTTTATTTTTATGTTTATGAGTGTTTTGCCTAATGTATGTAAGTGTACCATGTGTACACAGTGTCCTCAGAGGCCAGAAAGAGGCGTCAGATTCTCTGGAACTGGATGGAGTTATAGATGGTTGTGAGTGGCTATGTGGGTGCTGGGGCCCAAACTTGGTTTCTCTGCAAGAGCAACAAAACCTTTTTTTTTTTTTTTTAAGATTTATTTATTTATTATGTATACAGAAGAGGGTGCCAGATCTCATTACAGATGGTTGTGAGCCACCATGTGGGTGCTGGGAATTGAACTCAGGACCTCTGGAAGAGCAGCTGGTGTTCTTAACCACTGAGCCATCTCTCCAGCCCCCCAAAACCTTTTAATAGCTGAACCATCTCTCTAGCTGATTTCTAGCCCTTTAGCTAGCTTTCTTTCTTTTGTTGTTGCTTTTTTGTTTGTTTGTTTTTGTTTTGTTTTTCTTTTTTTGTTTTTTGTTTTTGTTTTTTTGAGACAGGGTTTCTCTGTGTAGCCTTGGTGCTTTTCCTGGAACTCGATCTGTAGCCCAGGCTGGCCTCGAACTCACAGAGATCCGCCTGGCTCTGCCTCCTGAGTGCTGGGATTAAAGGCATGCACCACCACCACCCGGCCAGGGTTTTGTTTTTCAAGACAGGGTTTCTCTGGCTGTCCTGGAACTCACTCTGTAGACCAGGTTGGCCTTGAACTCACAGAGATCCACCTGCCTCTGCATCCTGAGTGCTGGAATTAAAGGCATGTGCCACCACTGCCTGGCTAGCTAGCTTCCCTATAAAGCCCAGGACCAGCTGCCCAGGGAATAATATCATTCACAGTGGGCTGGGCCCTCATACATACATTAACAATAATAACAATCCCCCTCCGAGATGCCCACAGGCCAATCTCATTTAGGAAATTCCCATCTCAGGTGACACTAGGTTGAGTCACAGCTAACTAGGACAGTCCCTAATACTGGCCTTTTCTGAGCACTCTGAGAGACAAATCTGTTTTTGGTCTTTCTCCTGGACACAGAGACAGCTATCTTTTTACTCTATGATGAGCCCTTACTCTAAGGAACTCACCTGTTGTAGAATATTATTTTAAGGTGTGTTACTTTTGTTTATGCTCTGGAACATTTGTTTAATGCAGAGATGTGTTTGATTAAATAAAATTCACCAGCGGTCAGGAGGCTGCATCAGCAACTAGCTGACAGGAAGTGGTAGGGAGGAGCCAGGTGAGAAAGGGTTGATAAGGAGGGGCGAGGAGATGCGGGAGGGCTTTTTGGACGACAGGAGCAAGGAGAGGAGGTGAGCTACTTGCTATTCAGCCTCTCTGAAGAGCAGAATTCCACCGTAGCCTTTGAATCTTGAGTTCTTTCTAGGGAGAGAGGTTTAGTTAAGTTCCCTCCATAGCTCTGGAAGAGTCAGTGCCCGAGGGAACACAATCCCCACCTGCTACAGCCTTTGCAGCCTAACTGCTGCTGGTAGAGACGGAGTTGCAGTAGCTGATTCCGACAGCCGTGGCTTAAAAAGCAGCAACCAGCCGGGCGGTGGTGGCGCACGCCTTTAAACCCAGCACTCGGGAGGCAGAGGCAGGCGGATCTCTGTGAGTTCGAGGCCAGCCTGGGCTACCAAGTGAGCTCCAGGAAAGGCGCAAAGCTACACAGAGAAACCCTGTCTCGAAAAACCAAAAAAAAAAAAATAAATAAAATAAAAATAAATAATAATAATAATAATAATAATAAAAAGCAGCAACCATTAAAAAAAGACAACAATTGGCACACCAATGGGAGGTAGAACCACACGGAAAGAGGGGGTCACGCCAGCCGGCTCTGCTGCATCTGCTGTCTGGAGCTCTCCACTGCCAGCTCTGCTGCATCTGCCGCATCTGCCGACCGAACTTCTCTATGCTAGCAGTCGACTGCCGCTTGCACAGAGAAGTCAACAGAATAGGTGAGAGACTTGGGAAATCCCTTAGGAGAGTAGGAGAGAATCAAATAATATTGAAAAGAATTTTTTTTTATGTTAAGAATGGGAAACATAACAATGCAGGGTGTTAGGGCTCTCTATACTGCTACCTTAGAAGGCTTGAAGTTAGAAGCAGAATATGGGAAGATTAATGATTCAACTGACACTGATATAATAATATCTTATCAATAATAGCCTTGGTGGTTTTTTGTGCTAAATATGACAGTGGATTAATAGGATGTAGGCCTTGGAAAGATATACTAATGAAAAAAACAAAAATGCTCAGATACAGATAGAGGAATTTAGAGCAAAATTTGCCACACCATTTCATTGTGAAATTGGAGAGGAATGACCTAAGGTTATTAGAACACCAACTTTAATATATCCAGTACTGTTCAATAACAACTAGCAGAGAATCTGCATCCTCAAAGCTATGCAGAAGTTAATTGGAATCCTGTAGATATATTAGACTTAAAGAGATTTAAGGAAGCAGTAGTTTCATATGACATGATTTATCCTTTGTAAGACAAATGTTAAATTTGTGAACAACTAAGAACAGAATTATTCCACAAGACTGCGAGGATTTAGTTTCAGCAGTATTAGAAGCTGGTCCTCAATTACAATGGAGAACTTGGTGAAGAGGGGAAGCTAGGGAGCTGGAACAATAAGGTAGGACTAGAGGTCATGAGATTTCCCAAGACCAAATTCTTGGTAAGGGTCAGTATGCTGATTTGCAAAGACAGTGTATGTTGGATGATAAAACACCTTGATTCATGTCATATAGCAGCTTTGAATATTTGGACTGGGTTGAAGAATCAGGAAAGAGGATTGACTCATTTACTAAAATTATTAAGGCTCAAAAGAAGCTTTCACTGAGTTTTTGCACAGATTAACATCAGTTGTAAATAGAATGATATCTGATCTAGACACCAGACAAACATTAATTGAATCTTTGGCTTTTGAAAATACTAATGTACAAGGATATGTGCTACACTGAGGAAGGGGCTTTGCTTTTGCTTCCATAGGAGAAGAAAAAGTATTGATACCATCAAAATTAATAAAGATTCAATTCAAACAGGAGAGATCTCCTAATCAGGAGAAGTGATAGTTCATCACCCAAGGTGGTGATTTAACATGTCAAAAGGAAAAACTCATCAAATTAGGGTTGGGATAGGGTTTTGTTTTTGTCTTTACAGGAAAATAAAAATATCCATCTTGAAGACTTCAAAGACCTTAGACATTTAAAGAAGAGAGAACTGTCCAGAAAAAATTACCAAGATAAGAAACAGTCTGCGCCTTTAATCCCAGCACTCGGGAGGCAGAGGCAGGTGGATCTCTGTGAGTTCGAGGCCAGCCTGGTACAGAGTGAGATCCAGGATAGGCACCAAAACTACAAAAACTACTTTTTGTTTGTTTGTTTGTTTGTTTTTTGAGACAGGATTTCTCTGTGTAGTTTTGGTGCCTGTCCTAGATCTCGCTCTGTAGACCAGGCTGACCTTGAACTCACAGAGATCTACCTGCCTCTACCTCCCAAGTACTGGGATTAAAGGTGTGTACCACCACCACCACCGCCCCCACCTCCCCATGAACAGTAAATTTTCTTAGCATCAAACTCTGAAGTCTCCAAAAGGATGATGGGACCCAATAACAACGATTCTACCTGGATCACAATAATGCCATAGGCCAACATTTCAGTTTTTTCAGGGTACCATTGCCACCAGACAACAGGAAGTAATTTTGGGCATGATGCCCACATTCCTAAGAGGTGGGGAGAATAGTATTTGGTCATTTGGTGGGTTATGGATATTTGTCATCATTTATGAGGGTTGTTTATTAATTGTTACTGGTATTGGCAAAGGAGGAAGTTATGCAAATGATATCACATTCGGGGATCTCTTTATTATTATTTTTTGAGACAGGGTCTTATGTGACCCAGGTGGGCCTCAAATTCACCATGTAGCTGAGAACAATCTTCCTTCCTCTGTTTTCCAAGTGTGGGGTTACAGGGGTGAGCTGTCACACACAGTTATATCTGGTGCTGGGATCCGATCCAGTGCCCCACGCATGTTGAGCAAGCACTCAGCCAACTGAGCCGTAGCCCCAACCTTGTTTCTAAGTTGATTACCTCAGGAATGGGCTATGTCACTACCCCCAGGGAAACCCGGTCTCGAAAAATCAAAACCAAATGTTTATTCATTTATTTGTGTGTGTGTGTGTGTGTGTGTGTGTGTGTGTGTGTGTGAGAGAGAGAGAGAGAGAGAGAGAGAGAGAGAGAGAGAGAGAGAGATTGCTATGACATATGTGTGGAGATCACAGGGCAACTTTGTGGAGTTGATTCTTTCCAGCCACCTTTAGGTGGTGTGGTGACCTTTTTTTTTTTTTAATCAGCTTGACACAAGCTAGAGTCATCTGGGAAGAGGAATTCACAATTGAGAAAATGCCTCTATAAGACTGACCTGTAGTAGGTAAATCTGTGGGATATTGTCTTGCTTAGTGATTGATGTGGGAGGACCCAGCTCTTGGAGGGCGGTACAACCTCTGATCTGGTGGTCCTGGAAGGTATAAGAAAGCAGGCTGAAGCCTGGCGTTGGTGGCGCACGCCTTTAATCCCAGCACTCGGGAGGCAGAGGCAGGCGGATCTCTGTGAGTTCGAGGCCAGCCTGGGCTACCAAGTGAGCTCCAGGAAAGGCGCAAAGCTACACAGAGAAACCCTGTCTCGAAAAAAAAAAAAAAAAAAAAAAAGAAAGCAGGCTGAGCAAGCCATAAAGAGCACTCCTCCTCCCCCATGGCTTCTGCATCAGCTCCTGCCTCCAGACTCCTGCCGCGACTTCCTTGGATGATGGACTAGAAGGTGGAAGCTGGGACAAACCCTTCCCTAGTTGCTCTGTGGTCACGGTGTTTTCTCACAGCAAGAGACACCTACGCATGTAGGTTCCAGGGAGCAACTCAGGTCGCCGTGCTTGGGACAAGTACCTTTATCTGCTAAGCCGTCTCACTGGCCCTCCCTCTGTCTCATTTTCTATTATTCTGGGTTCTCTGCTTCTTTTGCCCAAACCTGCATCAAGCCAAGGCCTTGGAGGGACCAAACGCTAATACTGAGAAGTTTCTAGGAAGGCTTAATCAAAGGCCGCACAAGTTGGGGAAATGGACAAGGAGCAGTGAAGCCTCCTGAGGCTCATGGCAGTGGGGAGCCTGTCATCCGAGGGCTGAAGGGGCAAAGGGAGGTGGAAGTTTGTGGAGCTAAGAGATGATGACCTCGAAAGAAGAAGGTCGTAAGCCAGTGGTTCTCATCCTTCCTAATGCTGTGACCCTTTGATACGGTTCCTCACGTTGTGGTGACCCCCAACCATAAAATTATTTTGTTGCTACTTCATAACTGTAATTTTGCTACTGTTAAGAATGGTAATGTAAATATCTGATATGCGACCCTAAAGGGGTCGAGACCCACACGTTAAGAACCACTGTTGTAGGTGGAGCCAAGGCCTTTGGAGAAAAGCTGGGAGGCATGGGGGTTGAGGAGCACAACCCCATCTTCCTTCTTCACAGCACCACCCGGGTGACCAGGAGCACCCTGGTTCCTATCATGAGCCTGGCAGACATCTGTGGCGTGTACACTTGCTGAAAAAGCAGGCGTGGCTCTCCACCTCCACCCTACCCCTGCCAGGCCTCCAGAAGGCATGGCACCAGCTGTGGAAAAAGGCTGTGCCCATTGCCCAACAACCCCTTCCGGTTCCCACTGAGGCAAGGCCTTCCTTGGGACAAGGGCCACCTGTGCAAGTCCCAGCTGTAGAAGCCACAGATGGGCATTTGCCCAGTCTTGGGCGTCCTTAACCCTCTCCCACCCCCACAAGGCTGGCTGCCCATCTGGGAGGGGTGGGACTGGTAGCTGGAGAATTTAAAAGCGACAAAACACCAGAAGGTTCCAGGCATAAACCTCCCAAATGCGTGACTCTCACTGAGCATGGCACAGTAAACGCTCTGAGAAATCCTGCAGGAAAGTCATTTGAATTTTGTCCTATTTCTCAATCCCATTGGAGCTTTTTTCCCCCCACTTTTTCAGACAGAGTTTCACTAAGTAGCCTTGGTTGGGTTGGAACTCATGTAGACCAGGCTGGCTTTGAACTCACAGATCCACCTGCCTCTGCCTTCTGAGTGCTGGTACTAAAGGTGTATTCTATCATGTTCAGACCACTAGCACTTTGGAAAACACATTAGTTTCTTAATTTTATTTTATTTTTCTTAGAGTGTGTGTAGGCACATGTGCACAGCCCCCATGAGAAAACCAGAGGACAACTTTTGGGAGTTGTCTGTCTCCTTCCACCTTGTGGGTGCTAGGGATCAAACTCAAGTCATCAAGTGTGGCAGGCAGCCAGTGCCTTTATCACTGAGCCATCCTGACAGCCCCTGGGGTGGTTTGAATGAGAATGTCCTCCATAGGTTCATCTATCTAAATGCTTAGTCACCACAGAGGAGAATGGTTTGATAGGATTAGAAGGATTAGGAGGTGCAGCCTTGTTGGAGGAAGTGTATTTCTGGGATTGGGCTTTGGGGTTTCAAAAGCCCATGACAGATGCAGTCTTCTCTCTGCCTGGGGATCAAGATCTCAGCTACTTCTCCAGCATCATGTCTGCCGGCCTGCTGCCGAGCTCCCTGACATCATAATAATGGACTCAGCTTCTGAAACTTTAAACAAGCCCCTTATCTCTGGTACCCGCTTCAGGACGCCATCCACACACTGGCACGGGCTTTGCTGGGACACACAGGACCTCCACACATTCCTTATGAATGACAGGGTCAAGGGTACTTTCAGAGGACAGCAAGGAGGGATGGAAGGGTTGCCTAGCTTTGTTGACTCATTTTCCCTCCTTTGGAAAATACTATTGAACACTGTGTGTGTGTGTGTGTGTGTGTGTGTGTGTGTGTGTGTGTGTGTG
>CABHPP010111256.1:8410-28080 GCA_902168425.1 Peromyscus attwateri | reverse complement strand
TGTGTGTGTGTGTGTGTGTGTGTGTGTGTGTGTGTGTGTGTGTGTGCTGGGTTCTGTGCTAGGCACCGAGGCTTTGAAGAATACCTGAAAGTTCCAGCCCTCGTGGATCTTTCTACTCAGTGAAAACTAGAAACAAGGTGCCCCTGGCCCCAGACTCACTGATTCTCCTTCCTTCCCCAGACCTGCCATTTTTTTTCTCTCTCTCTCTTTTTTTTTTTTGTAAATCAGGTTGTAACTTTCTATGTAACTGCGGATGACCTTGAACTTCTGATCTTCCTGTCCACCCCCTGGGTACTGGCATTACAGACATATGATGCCAGGAATTGAACCCAGGTCTTCATGCATGCTAGGAAAGACACTCAGCAAATGTTCTAATTAAATCTTCAACTTGCTCCTCTTCCCACTGACCCCCTTCAAACACTGGTCTCATTATATCTTTGGCTGACCTGGAACTCACTATGTTTTGTAGTTCTAAGCCATCCTCAAACTCGTGGCAATCCTCCTGCCTCACCATCCCCAGTGCTGGAATCACAAACTTACAAGGTCAAGCCCAGCCCCAAATCCTGGTTCTTAACTCACCTTCCTACACCTAGTCTGTCAATCCCACTCAAGCGATGGCTCACTTTACTTCAGTCTGAGGCTTGGCATGGATTGTACCCTCCATTCTCCTTGGGTAGCTCCCTCTTCGGGGCTCTCTTCAGGGCTTTGAGTGGACTCCTGATACTGTTAGACCAGGATATCTGAGGTTTATCAGTAGCACAGCTAATAGTATCTTTACCAAGGCTTTGAGAAGAATACCCACTTGGCCCAGGTAGGAATGCACAGTTGACCTCAGAGGGGCCATCTCTGGAGACCCACTGGCCCTGGAGCCACATGCCTTGAGCAGCATAACTCAAGGCCCTGTGGATAAGGGCCAGGGAGCCTTCTCTGTGAACTTGGGGGAGGGTTTCAACTCCTCCTGTGTCCTTGAGCTAGCTTCTGTGTGTCTAGGAACACGTGGGGACCTTGACTGAGCCCTAGCTTTTCCCTGGGCTGCTGTCCCATCTGTCAGATAGCTGAGTTGGACACAGAGGTCTGTTTCCAGCCCTCTGCCATAGGACCTCCCTCCCCGAGTCTCTTCTGGGCTATCCCACTCAGGTCTGTTTCTAGCCCTATGCCATAGGAAACCTCCCCACCCCCATCTCTTCGGGCTCTCCCCCTCTTCTCCAGTGCAGGGTCTGGGCAATGGCTCTGAGCATCTAAGCTGAGCAAATATGTCCAGGCCCACAGGAAGCTGGGGGGGGCACAGCTATTTTTATCCTAGTTTGAAGGATTTTCACAGCTGTTTCTTTGTGTACACAGTTGATCAACAGCCCAGGCTCCTGGAGTGGCAGGCATCACTGTGGGCATGATAGACGGGAGGCACCAGAAACTTAAAGAAAACCCTCCTGGCCACACAGGAGACCTTCTCCCATCAAGGGTCCACTTAGAGTAGCTAAGTGTTGCCCCTCCCTTGGTTTCTGTTTGTAGGAGCCAGAGGAAGACTTCAGACACGCTGAGCCTGAACGCATGCTCAGGAAGGGTGATGAGGGATCAGGAGGACTTGCCTTATTCAGACATGTTATAGAACCCTTATAGAATGCTGGCCCTAAGCCAGGGGTAGTGGCACATGCTTTTAATCCCTGCACTTGAGAGGCAGAGGCAGGCAGATCTATGGAGTGAGTTCCAGGGTAGTTCCAGGGTAGCCAGGGCTACACAGAGAAACCCGATCTTGAAAAACAAAAGCAAACAGACAAAAAATGTTGGCCCTGGGCTGGTGTGTGGCTTGGTGGTAGCATTGCTGCTTCACATTCATGAGGCTCTAGATCCCATCCCCACCAATTGGAGGGGGACGCAGAGAGAAAAGCAGCCGGGGAGATGATCACATAGAGAAGGCAGAGTGAGAGGCATATGCATGACAGCCG
Organism: Peromyscus attwateri; assembly: GCA_902168425.1. NCBI lineage: Eukaryota > Metazoa > Chordata > Mammalia > Rodentia > Cricetidae > Peromyscus > Peromyscus attwateri. The sequence goes on along the minus strand of CABHPP010111256.1, from coordinate 26,137 downwards.
GGCAGTCCTGGTGGCCTGCCTGTAATCCCAGCACTCAGATGTGGTGATACTGTGTTCCCTAATATATTGTGCACCCTAATAAACTTATCTGGGGTCAGAGAACAGAACAGCCTTTAGATGGACAAAGAGGCCAGAAAATGGTGGCACACACACCCCTTTAATCCTAGCATTCTGGAGGCAGAGATCCATCCAGATCTCTGTGAGTTCAAAGCCACACTGGAAACAGCCAGGCATGGTGACACACGCCTTTAATCCCAGAAAGTGATGGCAGGAAGCAGAAAGGTATATAAGGCGTGAGGACCAGGAACTAGGCCTGGTTAAGCTTTTAGGCTTTTAGCAGCAGTTCAGCTGAGATTCATTCTGAATGAAGACTCAGAGGCTTCCAGTCTGAGGAAATAGAATCAGCTGAGGAATTGGCGAGGCGAGGTAGCTGTGGCTTGTTCTGTCTCTCTGATCTTTCAGAATTTACCCCAACACCCGGGTTTGTTTTTATTAGTAAGACCTTTTAAGATTCGTTCTACACTCAGAAGGCAGAGAAAGGGGTCTAAACCAGCCACATCACAAGCTCTGGGTTCGGCAAGAGACCCTGCCTCCGTAGATGAAGTGCAGAGTGCTGGAGGAAGGAGCCTGGTACCGATGATCTCTTCAGCTTCTTTGGCAGCATCCTCACCACGCTCCTGTTTTCTAAAGCTTTGAATTACGTTTTTTTGTTGCACGTGTGGGGGATGGTAGGGTGGCTGCATGAGCCACAGCACATGTGTGGAGGTCAGAGGTCACCCTCAGAAGCTGGTTCTCTCCTTCCACCACGTGAGTCCTGGGTATCAACTCAGGTCGTCAGGCTTGATGGACATCTTTACCAGCTGAGCCGTCTGACCAGCCCTCTGCTTCCTCTTTCATCCTTCCCTCTTCCTACTCTCCCTCCCCTCCTCCCCTCATCTCTTCTCTGTCTCCTCTCCTTCCTCCCCCTCTTCCTCACAGGGATGAAAGGGATGACTCCGCCACACTGCACCTCTAGCCCTCTTTTATTTTTGCTTTGAGACAGGGGCTTGCTATGCAGCTCTAGTTGATCTCCAATTCATAATCCTCCTGCCTCAGCCTTGGAGCAGCTGGGGTTACAGACCATGATGCCTCACCTAGTTTCACTTTGATCGAAAGCTCCAGCTGCCCTGGACCTCCTTTTCTTTGGCAAGCCAAGCCCAAGCTGAATGCTTCCCATCCACCCATGGCTGGCTTCAGGATTCAGTCGCATATTGCCTCCTTTGTCAAAATGTCACTTTGTCCCACCTCCCGGGCAAACACGTTCCTTCCTTCCTTCCCAAGCACCCATGTTTCATTTTCCTACAGCACCCACTCTCACTAGTGGAGACAACTTCTTACAATTTTTGTGGGTTCATCTTTGCATCACCACTAGACAGAATGGGACCGTTGCTATTTGTGCTCACAGCCCTAGAAAATGCCTAATATATTAAGGAAAGTACTCAAAAAAAAAAAAAAAACCCAGTCTTTTATTGAAGTGGGTATGAATTTTTTGTTTGTTTTGTTTTGTTTTCTGAGACAGGGTTTCTTTGTGTAGTCTTGGTTGTCCTGGAACTCACTCTGTAGACCAGGCTGGCCTTGAACTCACAGAGATCCGCCTGCCTCTGCCTCCTGAGTGCTGGGACTAAAGGCGTGCGGCGCCACCACCCGGCGAGGTAGGTACGAACATTAATCCCATGTTAGAGACCAGAAATCTGAGACTCACAGTAGTTAAACCAAGCAATCAGGGTTACAAAGCCAGGATCCGAACCCAGGTCTGCCCACCTGCCATGCTCTGGCCTTCCCTGGGAGAGGCTGGCCTCTCTGATCTGCCCCAGGTCTGCCCACCTGCCATGCTCTGGCCTTCCCTGGGAGAGGCTGGCCTCTCTGGTCTGCCCACCTGCCATGCTCTGGCCTTCCCTGGGAGAGGCTGGCCTCTCTGGTAGAATCCATTTGCCTGTCCCCATCTTATCAGCTGGTCGTCGATGCCACCTGTGCAGTCACAGGTTGGAGGAAGCCTGGAGTCCTTCCCGCAGCTCCTGGTCCTTGATCTGCAGTGGTTGGCATGTGACCTTGGGCCACCTGTTGTGGGAGTGGGACCTGGCCCGGTCCCCTCCACCTGCCTCTGCACTATATTAGAGGCCCAGTTCCACCTTCTTTCTCATCACCCCGAAGTTCACCATGCTCCGGCTGCTGAGTGCTCTCACGCTTGTGGCCCTTGGTAAGCCCCCAGCTTGTGCCCATGTCCCCATGCTGCATCAGCCTGGAAGTCCTTGAAGTTCGGCCCTCACTCTGTTCCCCCTGGGTGTCACCCCATACCTGCTTCTACAGGAAAGGGTCTCAGCTTTACTGTGACATAATTATAAGGGCTTCAGCTTGGTTCTGGGACAGGAATCAGGGTAGGGGACAAGCTGTGGACGAACCAGCTTGTCAGAAAGAAGACTGGAAGCCCAAAGGGGAAGGCTCCTTGAGGGGACGATGGACAGCCTCCTGGTTTAAGGTCTGGGTTCTGTGGTTTGATGGCCTGAACTGGAATTTTTTGTTCTTCTGTTAAAGAGCCCACAAAGCTTCCCCTGGCAGGTCATAATGGTGACTGACGGCATTTACTGAGTGCTTGCTTTACGTCAGGTGGGCTGCAGAAGGCTTTCCTTCTTATGTGCCCTCATGGAACTCATCACAGTGTGGAGCCAGTGCGGAGACCGAGCGTTGGAGGAGTAAAGTAGCTCATTCTGAGCAAGTGGCCAAGTTGCACTTTGTACCCAGGCAGCCTCACATGTCACCTCCACTCAACAACAGCTATCACCTTTTCTTTTCTTCTTTTTTTCTTTGAGAAAGTCTCATGCTATAGTTCAACCTGCCTTTCCTTGAATTCCTGACCATCCTCCTGTCTCAGTCTCTCAAGCTGTCTCAGTCTCTCATGTACAAGGATTACAGGCGTGAGTCAGCATGCCACTTTTAGCTGGGGCTTCTTTTTTTTTTTCATTAATTATTTATTGGGGAGTGATAATGCTAGTTCACACATGGCTACTCAAGTCCAGAGAGGGGAAGGGGCTCACCTGAGCTCACAACGCCCGTTCCTTCTTCTTTTCTTCTCCTCCTCCTTTTTCTTTTTTAGACAGGGACTTTCTATGTAGCCCTGGTAGACCTGGAATTCACTATGTGGACCAGGCTGGCCTCAAACTAACAGAATTCCGCCTGCCTCTGCCTCCCAAGTGCTGGAATTAAAGGCGTGCACCACCACCCAGATCCCCCTTCTTTCCTTTTGAGGACACTTCTGGCTGACTGGCTTCTCTGTTGTCCCCTCTAGCCTCAGGCTGTGGCCAGCCTGCCTTCAGCCCCTCCAGCCGTGTTGTCAATGGTGAGGACGCTGTTCCTTACAGCTGGCCCTGGCAGGTAAGAGCACTACCAGCTGCCCGCACATCCACTGTGGGTTCTGATGACATGGCAGCCAGCCGTGACCCCCCTGTTTCCTCTCTATGCCCTGCTTTCAAATGGCCTGAAACCCTTGGACAAAGGCATTTCTTGGAGGTTGCTCCATCTGTAATCTCAGCTGGGACAGCTGTAATTTGAAAGTGGAATCTGGGGAAAGGGTGATGTTTAAGGGGTTGGCTCAAGAACAGTGGAATTGCCAGGGCTGTGTTTAGAGGGAAGATTTTATCTTCAAATTCCTTGAGTTCTACAAAGGGGCCAAAGGTCTGAGAGCTGTAAAGGGGTTAGGAACTTCGTAGAGGTCCATGGGAAGAGCTCAGAGGGCTAGACTCCCTGTCTAACAATAGTCACAAGCCACATGTGGCTATTTAAGTTTAATATAAATTAAGGCAAACATAGTGGCTACTTGCCGGTAATTCTAGCACTCACTAGAGGCAGAATGGTCAGGCTTTCAAGGCTAACCTCAGCTAAGTAGCAAGTTTGAGGCCAGCCTGGGCTATAGGAGACCCTGTCTCAAAAATCAAACCAGGGCCTGGAGAGAGAGCTCGGTGGCGAAGAGTACTTGCTGATGTTCCAGAGGACCTGAGTTCAAATCCTAGTCAGGCAGCTTATAACTGCCTGTAACACCATCTCTAGGGGACCCAACGCCTTCTAGCACCTGAAGGTACCAGAACACACAAGGTATACACCATACAGAGATACACACATGCACATAAGTAAACATTTTTTAAAACCTACACGATTAATACAAATTAGACAACTAAAAAATCTAGTCCCTCAGTGCCCCCTCATTTCCAGTGCTCAACAGCCACAGGAGGCTGAGGCCAGCATGCTGCCGAAGACAGAGAACATTTGCATTGGCTGGGCAGGGGTGGCACACCCTTTAATCCCAGCACTTTGGAGGCAGAGGCAGGTGGATCTCTGAGTTCGAGGTCAGCCTGGTCTACAAAGTGAATTCCAGAACAGCCAGGGCTACACAGAGAAACCCTGTCTTGAAAAACAAACAAAACAACAAACAAAAAGAATATTTGCATCATCAAAGATGGTGAGAACAGAGAGGGTCACAGCTTATTCTGTGAAGGACCAGGGCAGGAATCCTGTAGGCTTTGCTGGCCATATGCTGGTGACAGCAGAGACTTACTGTGGCTGTCAGAGTGTGAAAACATCACAGACAGCACACAAGGGACAAGTATGAGGAGGAGATGGGAATCTTTATGTATAGACCAGACCTAAGCAGATCATAGTCAGTTCATTTTTGGTTAAGAAGGTTTTGTTGTTGTTCATTTTTGATAGAGGGTTCATGTAGCCCAGGCTGTCCTCAAACTCAATATACAGCCAAGGATGTGCTTGACCTCCCCATTCTCTGTTCCCACCTCCTGAGTGGTGGGGTTATAGGCATGTGCCACCACATCCCACTTCTGCAGGCCTGGGGATGGAACTCAGGGCTTCATGGATGCTAAGCAAGTACTCTACACATGGATCTACTTCTCCAGCCCCACCCTCTTTTATGTATATTTTTTGAGACAGTCTCACGTAACCTTAGCTAGTCTCCAACCACTGATCTTTCTGCCACTACTTCAAGATGCTGGAATCACAGGTATAGACCACCATGCCCAGCTGTAGAGGGAGCTTTTGAAAGTCAGAGCGTAGAGAGAAGAGGAGGCAGAGGACTCAAGGTGAGGCATATTCCTGCAGACTCAAGAGGCCTTGAAAGATCTAAGGTTCAGGAGAAGGGGGGGTCTGATGAGACAGAGGGTCTCGGGGAACCCTCAGGAAACACAAGGTTTGTGGATGCTGCAGAGGGCAAAGAGTGTTGTGGACCCCAGAGATATCATAAAGCCTGTGGTGGGGAGGCTTTGGCTAATTGAAATGGGACCCTAATGGAAAAGTGACAGAGTCCCTTGAGGAGTGGCTTAGGTGGTAACCTACGTATTTCAGACGGCACCATTTCCCCCCCTGTGTGAAGAGCACCTTCTACAGCTGTACAGTGTTCAACCTACAGAACCTCTGGTTTGGGTCCCATGGTATTGGGTCCAGGCCACTCAAGCTCTTTCCTTCCTGGCCACCAGGTCTCCCTTCAGTATGAGAAGGGAGGGAGCTTCCACCACACCTGTGGTGGCTCCCTCATTGCTCCTGACTGGGTTATGACCGCAGGCCACTGCATCTCGTAAGTTCTACCCCCTGTCCCTGCTCCAGCCATTGTCCCTGCATGAGTCCCCAGGCAGCTGGGACAATGGGAGAGGGGTGAGGTTGGCTATAGGCTCTAACTGACCTCCACCCCTCTGCAGGAGTTCCCTCACCTACCAGGTGGTACTGGGCGAGTATGATCGAGGCGTGGAAGAGGGCCCAGAGCAGGTGATCCCCGTCAACCCCGATGGTCTCTTTGTGCACCCCAAGTGGAACGCCAATTGTGTGAGCTGTGGGTGAGTGAAGTCTCAGGCCTGGAGTTGGGGGCTGTTATTTATTTGGCGACACTGTTTAGCGGGGGTGAGAAAACACGAGGCACAACGGAACCCACTATAAGAGTTTTTACTAGGGAAGGGAAGGGATGGAGGTGAGTAGGTCTACTGAAAAGAAAGGGGGGGGGGGGGGGGGGGGGGGGGGGGGGGGAGGTGTGCCCTACCTCTAGTGAGAGGGAGAGAGAGCAGGAGCAGGTAGAGCCTGCTTTTATAGGTCACCTTGAGAATGCATACACAGGCCTACGCATAGATTACGTGATTATGCTGTGCATGGATTACGTAGGAAATAAGGCCCTGCAGTGATTAAGCATTTTGCCTGACTGCTGACAGTGAATTCGCAGTCATGTGACTCCAGAAGTGGCTAGGAATAATAACAGGGTCTCTAGTTCACAAGACACCAAGCAAACTGAGAGCTCACTCCCGGAGACAGCTGCCTGGGCCTGGGTGGCTCACACTGTGGGTAGCTGCAAAGACAGTAACAGCAGTGGTGGGTTAAGACTCTAGCCCACCTTGGCTAGAATCCCAGAATGAGCAGAGAGCTGTATCAGACTCCAGTGAAATGACAGTGTGGTACCCAGGGTGGCGGCGGCAGCATCCCCTAGAACCTGTCAGAAATGTGGGCTCTCAGACATCAACCTAGACCACTGCACTGGGATGCACTGGGGTAGGAGGGCCACTGTGCCCCTGAACCTTCCAGGTGACACAGCTGGATCTGGGAACCATGGATGACAAGGGTTAGCAGGGCTAAAGTGGGCGTGGGCTTCCAGGAGCTGCTCCACCTTAAGAATGGATTTGGATTTGGAAACCAGGTGCGGTAGCATGCACCTTTAATCTCATCCACTGAAATAGGTGGATCTCTGTGAGTTATGGGCCAGCCCAGTCTACATAGGCTAGCCAGGGCTACATAGAGAGACCCCGTCTCAAAAACAAAGCAAAACAAAACAAATGGACTTAGGAAGGGCTGGGGTGGTGCACCACTTGCCTAGTATATATAAGACCTTGGGTTTAAACCCCAGCACCACATAAACCAATCAATAAATAGATTGGGAATCCAAGGAGCAAAGGAGGTAATTGCTATTGGTCCATCAGGAGGACCAGGTTTCATGTGACTCCCACTTCCCCCCCAGCAATGACATCGCCCTGGTCAAGCTCTCAAGAAGCGCTCAGCTGGGAGACAAGGTCCAGCTTGCCTGCCTCCCTCCTGCTGGTGACATCCTTCCCAACGAAGAACCCTGCTACATTAGTGGCTGGGGCCGTCTTTACAGTACGTGCTGACCCTTCTACCTGACCACAGAGACAAGTGTCAGGGACAAGTGGGACAGAAGGTCACAGCAGGAACCATCTTTGTAGTGCCCGGCATTCCTCTCCAGCTTCCACCTTCTCCCTGATCCCCCCAAACACAAACATGTTCAGTGGAACGTTTTTTGGGGTGTCCACTATGTGCCCAGTACTGAGGATGCCACAGAACACAGAGCAAGCAAGACCCCATAGTTCCTAGCAGGCTAACGGAGCCTTTGAAGGCTCCCACTCTGCAGCTCGCAGGTGTCCCAGGCAGTGTTCTCTGTCTCCTCAGCCAACGGGCCTCTCCCTGACAAACTGCAGCAGGCCCTGTTACCTGTGGTGGACTACGAACACTGCTCCAAGTGGGACTGGTGGGGCTTCTCCGTGAAGAGGACCATGGTGTGCGCTGGCGGGGATAAGCAATCTGGCTGCAACGTGAGTCAACTCACACCTGCCCGGGTGGCATGTGTACGGGGCCCTGAAGCCCCTCCACCACCTGCCCTGAGGTGGACAGACCTTGTTGGTTTGCCTCATGTGATCCCCAGGCCAGGTGGGATGAAAAGGGACTCAGCTTAGTTCAGAGGTGGCATCAGGAGCCTGGATTCAAGCCAGCTCCCGCCTGGCTTGACAGGAGTCCCAGTCCCTTTCTGCTCCTTTTTGTCACTGATTTTTTGAGACAGGGTCTCACAATGCAGCCTTGACTGACCTGAGCTCACTATGTAGACTAGGCTGGCCTTGAACTCATAGCAATTATATGCCTCTGCCTGCCTCTGCCAGTCATTGCTTTTGTTGTTTTTTTTTTTTTGTTTGTTTGTTTTTGTTTGTTGAGACAGGGTTTCTCTGTGTAGCCCTGGCTGTCCTGGAACTCACTCTGAAAACCAGGCTGGCCTCGAACTCACAGAGATCCATCTACCTCTGCCTCCCGAGTACTGGGATTAAAGGCGTGTGCCAACACCGCCTGGCCCAGTCACTGTTTTGAGACTCTGGAGTATCACAGACTACCTCAAACTTACTATGAGGCCAAGAATGACCTTGAACTTCTGATGCTCCTGTGTCCACCTCTGAGTGATGGACTTACAGGCATTACCAGTACGTCCAGCTGATGCAGTGGTAGAGACGGAACCCACAGCTTCCTGCATGCTAAGCAAACACTTCATCGATTAAGCTACATTGCCAGCCTGTATCAGTTGTGGCTTTGAAATGAGAAGGAAACATCCAGGATGCTCTCATTGTGTGTAGCTGCCTGTGTGTGTATATATGCTTATCATCCCAGCCTGATATGCTAGCACTCGGGAGGCTGCGGCAGATTGCAAGTATAAGATCAGCCTGGGCTACACGGTGTCTCCAACAATCAAAACCAAACAACCCCCCCAAAACATTAAATGTGGTGAGATTACGAGGGGCACCATATTTGGAGAACTGCCTCTTCTGGGCGCTGTGCTGGCATCTTGCATTGTCTCATTAACCCTTATGTTGTCGGTTCGTCAGCGGTTCTCAACCTTCCTAATGCCGCAACCCTTTAATACAATGCTTCATGTTGTGGTGACCCCCAACCATAAAGTTATTTTTGTTGCTACTTTATAACTATAATGTTACTACTGTTATGAATTGTAATGTAAATATCTGATATGCAGGATATCTGATATGTGGCACCTGTGAAACAAAGGGTTGCGACCCACAGGTTGAGAACTGCTGCTTTATGGTCTTGTAAGCCAGTGGTGTTCCTTTGCAAACTGGTGTCCAGAGAAATGAAGTAGTGTGAACGTTTCTTGATGTCACTGAAGCTCAGAGCCCACTCCTTATCCTTCGGACACCTTTTCTCACCATTGCAGGGTGACTCTGGAGGACCCCTCAACTGTCCCACTGAGAACGGCACTTGGCAGGTCCATGGTGTGACCAGCTTCGTTTCTGGCTTGGGCTGTAACACTCTAAAGAAGCCCACGGTGTTCACCCGTGTCTCAGCCTTCAATGACTGGATTGAGGAGGTGAGGCGACAAGGGAGCCTGAAGCCTGCCAGGGACCTGGAGGAGAATCTGCAGACCCCGAAGAGGGCCTGAAGCTCATGGGGGCCAGGGAGGGACCTTTGGGGACATTCCAGAGAGCTTGGGGATGTTTTATTTGGTTGTACTTCCAGAATCTAACAGGTATTGAGAAGTGACCCCCTGGCCCAGGTCCTTCCTAGTCATGGAGGACAGAGAGTTACGTCAAACAATGGGCCTCTTGGTGGTGGGCAGATGGGAAAATGGACAATAGAAGGAAAAGGTGGTGAGAACCATGATGGGGGTACTTGGGTTCAGTCAGGGTGCAGAGCAGACCATCTGGACACAGGTGGTCCAAGACAATGGCTGCTCTTCCTGATAGCAGTACTAGCTGTGATTTATACATTCACTGTGCTTAAAACCCTTAGTTAAAAGCTCAATTAAGAATACCCAGCTGGGCGGTGGTGGCGCACGCCTTTAATCCCAGCACTCGGGAGGCAGAGGCAGGTGGATCTCTGTGAGTTCGAGGCCAGCCTGGTCTCCAAAGCGAGTTCCAGGAAAGGCGCAAAGCTACACGGAGAAACCCTGTCTCGAAAAACCGAAAAAAAAAAAAAAAAAAAGAATACCCATGAGGCCGGGCGGTGGTGGCTCACACCTTTAATCCCAGTACTTGGGAGGCAGAGGCAGGCGGATCTCTGTTGAGTTCGAGGCCAGCCTGGTCTACAAAGCCAGTTCAGGACAGCCAGGGCTGTTACACAGAGAAACCCTGTCTCAAAAAACAAAACAAAACAAACAAAAGAAGAATACCCAAGAGGCAACTTCTACTTTTACCTCTCCTATGGAGATAAGGAAACCATGGCTCAGAGTGGTCAAGTCACTCTCCCAGGGACACACAGCAAACAAGTGACAAGGCTGGGCCATTCCTACTCGAGCCAGTTCCCTCCAGTCCCAAAGTTTACACTTTACCTTTTAGAGCTTTATTAGGAGAAACAGAGAGAGAGAGAGAGAACCAAAGAGACACAGACAGACAGAGAGACCGTGTGGTGGGAAAGTACAGAGAGAGCCAGAGTTTACACTCTTTTTTTTTTTAAAGATTTATTTATTTATTATGTATACAGTGTTCTGTCTGCATATACACCTGCAGGCCAGAAGAGGGCGCCAGATCTCATTACAGATGGTTGTGAGCCACCATGGGGTTGCTGGGAATTGAACTCAGGACCTTTGGAAGAACAAGCAGTGCTCTTAACCTCTGAGCCATCTCTCCAGTCCCCAGAGTTTACACTCCTAACTAAACTATTCTGTCCTTGTCCAACCTCCTGCTTTTCTTTTTTTCCTTTTCTTACAGATCATAGCAAACAACTAGAACCAAGATTGGCTGGCAGTGCCGACCCCCGTCCTCTAAAGAATAAAGACCTTTCTAAACGTTCCAAGTTGACTCTCGCTGCCTTCATTGATGTAACACTTGCCCTCTGGCCCGTCTGTGAAATCTTAGGTCTGAAATGCAGAGATGAGGACAGAGCCAGCCCCTCAGACGGGGATGAAAAAAGAATGAGTCTCAGAGAGGAAGGAGCCACTCTGGGGTGACCAGCCATGCTAGGACATGGGACTTCAGGTGCAGACATTGAGGAACTTTTGGAAACTCAGATAATTTGTCACCTCAGTGGTCATGCATAGGGCTGAGAATATAGCCAGTGGTAGCAGGTAGTCACATAGAACTGGAGGCTCTTCAACGCAGAAAATCTGGTCCTGCGCCAATCATGGGAGAAAAAAAAAAAAAAAGACCAAATGTTTTCTGTCTGTTGAAGGGCTGGAGGAGGAAGGCTGTAGTCATTCATTCATTCAACAAACATTCATTCCTTGCTCCAGAGAAAGCCTCAGAGAGGGGGCTGGAGAGATGGCTCAGCGGTTAAGAGCACTAGCCGCTCTTCCAAAAGACCCGGGTTCAATTCCCAGCACCACATGGCAGCTCACGACTGTCTGTAACTCCAGTTCCAGGGGATCCGACAACCTCACACAGACATGCAGGCCAAATCCCAATATACATAAAAAAATCATCTTTGCCGGGTGGTGGTAGCACGTGCCTTTAATCCCAGCACTTGCAGAGGCAGGCGGATCTCTGTGAGTTCGAGGCCAGGCTGGTCTACAGAGTGAGTTCCAGGACAGCCAGGACTATTACACAGAGAAACCCTGTTTCAAAAAACAAAACAAAACAAAACACAAGGAAAAAATGAGCCTTGTGTCAGGTTCATAACTGGGCGCACACAGGTGAGACAGGCCCCTTCGGGAGAATGCTGGCTGTAGTAAAAGGAGAATGGCTCTCCCTAAGACTGCCGCTCAGCAGACTCTGGAGGTCTGGAAGATGGCTACCATGCAGATAAGAGCAACATGAAAACAATGGGGCCAGAAAAGCGTGGCCATGAAGGAACACAGGCTTGCAATTCCCAGTCTTACTATGTAGTCTCCTCCAGAACAGCAGTTCTCAACCTGTGGGTCCAGACCCCTTTGGAAGTCGAATGACCCTTTCACAGGGGTCACATATCAGATATCCTGCACATCAGATATTCACGCTACAATTCATACCAGCAGCAAAATTACAGTTATGAAGTAGCAATGAAATTTTATGGTTGGGAGGTCACCACAACATCAGGAACTGTGTTAAAGGGTCACAGCATTAGGAAAGTTGAGAAATACTATTCTAGAGTTACATTTTCTATTTAAAAAAGACTAAGAGACTATGGTTGTGGTGGTGCATACCAGTAGGATTTGCTGAAGGAAGAGGAGACAGGAGGATCAGAAGTTTGAGGTCAGCTTGGACTACTCATTTTTAGCTGGGTGAGGTAGCATATGCCTTTAATCCCAGCACTTAAGTGGCAGAGGTAGCAGCAGATCTCTGTGAGTTCGAGGCCAGCCTGGTCTACAGAGTGAGTTCCAGGACAGCCAAGGCTACACAGAGAAACCTTGTCTCCAAAAACAAAAAAACAAACAAACCAAACAAAAAAGGCTAAAAGACATGATCTGAAAAATTACAAATTGGTAGGTAGGGAATATTATTGCTGAATGAAAAAAAAAAAAAAGAAAAGAAAAGAAAGAAAGAAAAAGAAAGGAAAGGAAAGGACATGACTGCTCTAGGTATGGTGGAGAAGAAGGTTTATTGTAGATGTATGGGAGAGCATAGCCAGAGGAAGGGACCTCTGGGAGAGTCCAGAGTGGACGTGTCCAGATTGAGCTGGGCCATGTGGGGAGAGGGGGGAAGGGAAGGGAGAGGGCAGAGAGGGGAGCCAGGTGTAGCAGCCAGGAGGCCCAAAATACAAAGAGTGGGTGACCAAAATGGTTGGATTATATAGGGAATATTAGCCCAGCCCCATGGACTGGGGAGTCCAGGGTAGGGGGTGGCGTATGTCAGCCAGGAGGGCCTGTAACAGGGACATCCCCTGAGGGATGCAGGGAGGACCTGGGGGACAGGCCCACTTCGATATGTTAAACAGACATCTCAACCATTTGTGCCAGGGTTGAAATCTAGCAATTGCTTCATTTTGTTTATGCAGTGCTGGGGATGGAACCCAGGCTCTTGAGCATGCTAGGCAAGCACTCTACCACTGAGCTACATCCCTAGTTCTGCTTTATACTTTATTTTTTTTTTTTAAAGATTTATTTATTTACTGTGTATACAGTGTTCTGCCTGCACACCAGGAGAGGGCACCAGATCTCATTACAGATGGTTGTGAGCCACCATGTGGTTGCTGGGAATTGAACTCAGGACTCCTGGAAGAACAGCCAGTGCTCTTAACCTCTGAGCCATCTCTCCAGCCCCCTGCTTTATACTTTAAAAAATAAAAGTGGTGGGATCAAGATGGCGGCTGACGCTGGTGGGCCGTGTGTGAGAGCAAAATAGAATGATGAACTGATGTGGAAGTAAGAGGAACAGGGCCACAAAGAAAGACGTCAAAAAAGGTATACAGAAAAAGTGAAAGATAAAAGCTCAGAGAAAAAAGATAGAAGGATTAATTTAAGTTAGGAAAAGCTGGCTAGAGCATCAGAGTTTCTCTGCTTTCCTCGGGAATCCGCGGTTTGGATAGATCCTTCCTGCGCGGTCTCCCCAGGCCTGCGGGTGAGCGGATCGCCAGGCGCTCGGTGAGAGGCGCGGTACGAGCGGCGTGGTCGTGGCGAGCACAGGGAAGGAGCAGCAGCCGGGGGCTCCCTGGGTGACCCCTTGGGGCGCGACAGAGCTGGGTGAACGCAAGAAGAGGAGCTACAAGGATCAGGGACACCTGTACCCGCACAGTGGATGTTAATCACCTTGCTGATTGCTTCTCAATTGGGAACTAGTGGAGAGCACAGTGCCCTGCAAGACCTGAGCTCCGTGGCAGGGATTAGTGCAGCTGTGGCTACAGAGGCAACGAGGGAGGACACCGCGGTCCTCCCAGGAACCTGAAGGATCGAGGAGCCAGAGAAGGAGGAAGACATCAGGGGCCAGCCACCCAGCTATACAGCAAGCCACGGAGTAAGAGCTGTCTTTGGATCCTGTATTTCAAGAAGCTCTCAAAAGAACTTATTAAGACCACACAACCACCGAACCAGAGCACCAGAATCGTAAGTATACACCTCACAGACTGAGAACAGGGGTGGTCAGCTTGCCCAGAGAACCAGATTCTTAGTTTCTCATTTCCCGGTGCTTGAAGTTTCTCATTTCTGAGGCTTAGAGGTGTAAGCCTGAAGGGTTAGGGTCTCACACCATCTGCACTGAGCAGAGAAAGAGATGAGTAGACGCCAGCGGAAAAATACAGGCAACAACATAAAGGCCTATATGACAACACCAGAACCTACCGACCCTACAATTGTAAGTCCTGAACATACCAAGGCAGAAGAAACAGAAGAAATTAATCCTAACAATGACTTAAAGAAGATGATAGAGGCCCTTAAAGAAGAAATAAAAAATATTCTTAAAGAGGAAATAAAAAATTTCCTCAAAGAGGAAATGAAAATCTCCATTAAAGAGGAAATAAAAAATTCCCTTAAAGAGGAAATGAAAAACTCCATTAAAGAGGGAATAAAAAACTCCCTTAAAGAGGAAATGAAAAACTCCATTAAAGAGGAAATAAAAAACTTCCTTAAAGAGGAAATAAAAAATTCCCTTAAAGAAATGGAAGAAAAAACAAACAAAAAATTGGAAGAAAGCAAAGAAAGTCTAGAAAAAATAATTAAACAGATGAAAGAAACATTCCAAGATCTGAAAAAAGAAATTGAGACAACAAAGAAAACACAAGCTGAGGGAATGCTGGAAATAGAAATCCTGACTAAACGAACAGGAACTACAGAAACAAGTATAACCAACCGAATACAAGAGATGGAACAGAGAATCTCTGACACTGAAGACACAATAGAGAAAATAGATTCGTCAATCAAAGAAAACACTAAAGACAAAAAAGTCATAACACAAAATGTCCAAAAAATCTGGGACACCATGAAAAGACCAAACCTAAGAATAATAGGGATAGAAGAAGGAGAAGAATACCAACTCAAAGGCACAGAAAATATATTCAACAAAATCATAGAAGAAAACTTTCCTAACCTAAAGAAAGAAATACCTATGAAGATACAAGAAGCTTACAGAACACCAAATAGGCTGGATCCAAAAAGAAAGTCATCTCGCCACATAATAATCAAAACATTAAACATACAGATCAAAGAAAAAATATTAAGAGCTGCAAAGGAGAAAGACCAAGTAACATATAAAGGCAAACCTGTCAGAATAACACCAGATTTCTCAATAGAGACTATGCAAGCTAGAAGGTCCTGGACAAATGTTATGCAGACACTAAGAGACCACGGATGCCAACCTAGACTATTATATCCAGCAAAACTCTCAATCACCATAGGCGGAGTAAACAAAATATTCCATGATAAAACCAGATTTAATCAATACCTATCCACAAACCCAGCCTTACAGAAAGCACTAGAAGGAAAAATCCAGCCTAAAGAAGCTAAACATACCCATGAAAACTCAGGCAATAGATAAACCCACACCAACATCTGAAGAAATAGAAGGGACAAATTCCTCCCCAGAAAATGCATGACCTGTGAAAGCTGCTAAGAGTTTGAGGCAGATTTGGGGAAAAAAGAAAGCCCCTACCTCCAAAGGCAGCTAGCAGAGGAGCAGAGCAGCCTGGGATGTCTGGGGCTCTGCATCTGGGGGGAAGGGACCGTGCAGGGCGAGAGTGGAATCAGTGGGAGAGGGGTTTCTCTGAAGGAGCTGTGGAAGGGCTGTTGTGGGTGTTGACTATAAGCTCTAAACTTTAGAAATGATGTACGTACTTTCTGTCTAGTTAAGAGAATCTTTCTAATAGAGATAGTGATAATAATTAAGAGTAAGAAGTAGAAAAAGATGAAAATAAGATATATGAGTTTGTAAAAATTCTGTCTTGTTAGATCTGTGTTAAGAAATCTTTAGGTGTTTACTAAGTTAAATATATGCTAATGGTAGCCCTATATAAGTTTGTAAAATAGATCCATAGAGTTCCTTTAAAAATATAAGCTTGCAAAAAGAATCTAAGGTAGTCCTAAAACATACAGTAATAAGCTTATAAGAGGTAAAGATACTAGTTGTAAATGTAAGTTTAAATAAGAATTAAGAAGATGGAACGAATATAAGAAGTATATAAGAAGTAATAAGAAATATATCTGCTAAAGTAGTTCCCCACAGCTGAGATCTGTGGAAAATCAATGCAATACAGATGGAAATGGGGGGTGGGCTGGGGGGAGGGGAGCAGGGCAGGAGCGGGGAGAACGGGGGAATCTATGGCTGATGTGTAAAGTTGAATTATGTTGTAAAATTAAATAAAATAAATTCAAAAAAAAAAACTAAAAAAAAAAAATAAAATAAAAGTGGTTAAGAGCATTGACTGCTCTTCCAGAAGACCCAGGTTCCATTCCCAGGCCCCACAGCGCAACTCACAACCCCCCATTACTCTAGTTTATGAGTGTATGATGCCCTCTTCTGGTCTCTGTGGGCATCAGGCATGCATGTGGTACACAGACATATGTGCAGGCAAAACACCCATACACAGAGAAGATAAAAATAATAAAATAAAAGTGGTAATTACAGGTCTGGGGAGTTGGCCCCGTAGGTAAAGCACTTGTGCAAGTCTGAATTCAGATTCCCAGAACCCATATAACATCAGGACATGATAGTCCGCATGTTCGAAATCCCAGCATACCTACCCGATGATGAGAGGCCAAGACAGGAGAATCACAAAAAGCTCTCGGGACAGCTAGCCTGGCAGATGTAGCAGTCAACAAGAGAGATCTTGCCTCAAAGCAAAGTGGAAGCCTGGCATGCTGGCACACCCCTGGAATCCCAGTACTTGGGAAGCAGAGTCTATTAGTTGCTTTTTTTACTACTGTGATAAATACCATGATCGAGGCAACTTAGAGCAGGAAAGGTTTATCTGGGGTTCTGGTTTCAGAGGGATTAGAGTTCATCACTATCCTGTCAGGGAGGCATGGCCGCAGCCATAGTGGCTAGAACAGCAAACTGAGAGCTCACATCTTGAACTGTAGGCAGGAAGCAGAGCGCAAACAGAGTAGTGTGAGGCCTTAAGCTCTGAAAGTCTACCCTGAGTGACATACTTCCTCCAGCAAAAGCCACACATCTCTGAAGTCTCCCCCAAACAGCACCACCAACTGGAGAGCAAGTGTTCAAACGCATGAGACTATGGAGGAACATTTATCTTTCAAGCCACAACACAGAGGCAAGCAGATCTCTGTGAGGTTAAGGCTAACCTGGTCTACATAGCAAGTCCCAGCGCAGCCAGGGCCATACAGTGAGACTCTTGTTTCAAACAAACGAAGGTAGAAAATGAGGACAGACATCTGAGGTTGTCCTCTGACCTCTGTATGTGTTCCATGGCATAATCATGACTGCCCTCATACAGAACACACACACACACACACACACACACACACACATACACACACCACTCAGAGAGAGAGCGAGCATAGGCGCAATACACTTAAGGTAATTAAGGTAGAGAACCCCCAGTATTCCTCTTTATTCTTCCCAGAGGCCATCATTATTTGGGTGGAATTGTCAATAATCACCCCCATTGCTGCTTCTCATTTGGGGCGCATAACAGAATAACTCTTGCCTGATCCCTAAAAGGGTTTGGCCACATATTTTTCCTTGGCTTACGTGAAGCTGAGAGAGATGGGGCAATCTGCTAAGCTCTCCTTCCCTCTGCTGTGGCAACTAGTGGCTGCCAGTCAACCTAGTCCCAGAGGGAGGAGGCATCGAACAGAGCTCTGTCAACCCCTCATGGATATATATAGACACAATGAAGAAATAGTTATCCCAGCCACTATGGTGCCCAGCACTGTTTGTCACAGATGCATGGACTTAACCTACCCTGACCGCCAGAGGGGCTTGGAGTTCATCTTCCTTCTCCGAGGTACTAGATTTTTATCACATATACAAATATCCACAAACAGTATATTATATAATGTCCGGTTTTTTCTTTTCTTTTCCTTCCTTCCTTCCTTCCTTCCTTCCTTCCTTCCTTCCTTCCTTC
>CABHPP010111255.1:0-12768 GCA_902168425.1 Peromyscus attwateri | reverse complement strand
AGCTTCCAGAATGTGTTTCTTCGCATTTTTTTGTTTGTTTGTTTGTTTGGTTTTTGGTTTTTCTTTTAAATTTTGTTTTGTTTTGGGGGGAGGGGGGATGGTCACATTGGGACAGGGAGATAAGTGGGATTGGAATGTATGATGTGAAATCCACAAAGAATCAATAAAAGTAAAAAAAAAAAAAAAAAAAAAAAAAAGACTATGAAGAGGCACGTGGGTCCCCCTGGGGTGGGACCGGCTCTGGCACCCACCTTTTCTCCCCGCTCCTTGGACACCTGTCTCTTGTCATTCACGTCACACTTATTCCCCAGTACCATCTTCTCCACATCTGCAGAGGCATGCTGAGAAGAACAGGGTGGTCAGGGTCAAAGCAGCAGGGGGACTACTCAGGGCCGACAGCCCACACCCCAGTCGTCAAACCCTTCTTGACTATTAAAAAAGCTTCTATGGGCCACAGTCATCACGCTCCAGGGCCAGGGCTCCCAGAATGGACCCTGAGAGACCTTACCCATGCCCTCCCTGCTCTTGTGTGTTAGTGTGTGTGTGCACTTGCACGCACACAACATGCACATGCAGCACACCACGCGGAGGACTACTTGGCGTCAGTTGTCTCCTTCCACCACATGGGTTCTGGGACTTGAACTCAGGATGTCAGGCTTGCTGGCAAGTGACTTTACCCACTGGGCAACTTGCCAGCTGAAGCCCCAATGCCTGCTTAGACCTTTTTACTCTCTCCTCTCTAGGTTTTAGAAACAAGGCTGTGCCTAGAACAGCCACAACTTCTAACTAAGTTCTTGATGAGCACCCAGGCTTGGCCCAGCTCTGACTTCTCTCCCTGAAATGGCTCCTCTGCAGAAGAGAGAATGGCAGCTCTGCTGTGAGGGAAACATTTCTCCACTCTGCCATATCTCTTGTTCACCAGAGGACCGCACAGGGGTTCCAAGCCAATTTCAGAACTCTTCTTTTGACCAACATGGCTTCTATAGCCAGGGCAAGGCCTTGGCACCGACACAAGCCCAAAGCAATTGCTCATAAACAAAGGGCCTGCCTCTCGGCCTGGCCTGGGTGTCCACCAGTCCCGGGTCCACAGTGACATGTGCTCCTTTGCGGCTTTATGGATGGGTAAAGTTCTTGACATCCTAGACCCAGTGCCCCACCTGCTTAGTCATCAGGTGGAGCTGGCCAGGAAGGGTGTGGGGTGTGGCAGCACCTGGGGAACTAACTGGTCAGAGGACAAAGTTAGCTTTGGGAGGGAGGTTGGGCTGCTCGCCTCCTTGACCCTTCACAGTTCAGGATCTCTTTCAGACTAGCTGCTGACCTGAGCATGGGCTTAGACAAGCTCACACTCTGTTGCGGCTGCAGCTCAGAACGTTTGTAACATGCGGTCCAAATACAAGTCTCAGCTGCTCTAGAACCTTCTCTCTCTATAAAGAGTCAAAAGCAGAAACGATTGCAAGATCAGCCAAACACTACTGTGTGGGCCCTGGGCCAATGGTGATTTTGGGCAGATGGCCGGCTTCTCGGTCCCATTCCTCACTCTCTGCCTGTCCCCCATGTTCCTGGCTCTGGGGTACAGCCTCAGGAGAGGAAGCAAAAAGGTGCCCTCACCTCTTCAATGTTCCGAATCCAATTCCGGATGTTGTCGAAGGACTTCTCATTGGTGATGTCGTAGACCAGCATGATACCCTGGGTGGGGAAAGACATGGGCTTTGAAGGGCCCCACGGGGCAGGCAGTGTACCCATCAGGAGTGGGCATGGCCACGGCCAGAGATGACCACTGTCTCAGCCCAGTCTGTCAGCTTCCCCACCTCCCCGGTGACCTTTCTGACTCCCAAGCTAGACCTTGCCACACCCTCTGTTTTGAGCCTTGCTGGCTCCCTATGCCAGCAGAAATGTGCGCCTGGACTCCCCAAAGGCCTCCAGATTCAGTCAGTGCCTCTTTAGGATACCTGGCATCATACCCACTATGTGCCATGCTTATGGCAGGCAGGAACAAGGCTGGGGTGTGCACTCAGGCCCTGCCCTTAGAGGGATCAGCACCCCAGGATAAGTGGTCTAGTCAGCTCCCTAATGAATGTGAGGGGACACCTGACAAGGTCCACAGATCCCAAGAGATCCAGAAAGTGGCCTCAGCCAGCCTGAGCATACTGCCTCACTGCTCCTGTGGAGGAGAAACTGAAGCATAAGGAGATGAGATCTTTTTGATTAAGACTGAAGTCCAGGACACCTGCGTGCTGGTTCATGCCTGAATTCCTAGCACTCAGGAGGCTGAGGCAAGAGGACTCCTGTAAGTTTAAGACCAGTCTGGGCTACATAGTAGGATCCTCTCCCTCCCTCTCCTTCTCTCACCCTGCCCCCCCCCCCCACACACACACACACACACACACACACACACACACACACACACACACACACACACTGGGCTTCAAGGCCCATAGTTGGCTCCAGCCCAGGCCCTGCTTGCTTCTCTCCCTCAGGCATTGGCTACTTGGGTACAGTCCTGTGTAGAATGCAGCATCCCATCTCTAAGGCCAAGGAAGAGGAGTAATCAGCAGGGGCACAGCACAATGGCAGGCATGTGTGAGGGCCTGGGTTCCATTCCCAGCACAGAAACAAGAATAAACAAAGTAACACAAGAGCCGTCTGGACACGCTGTCATTGCCTGTAATTCCAGCACCCAGGAAGCTGAAGCAAAGGCTTACCAGTCTGAGGTACAGAGACGGTACCAAGAGAATACTGGCTCAGGCATGGTGGTACATGCCTTTCATACCAATACTCAGGAGCAGGGAGTATCAGGTAGATACCTGTGAGTTCAAAACCAAGCTAGTCTACACAGTGAGTTCCCGACCAGCCAGGCTGCACAGTGACAGCCTGTCTCAAAACAGGGAATGTGGTTCAGTGGGCAGAGCATTACCTAGAATGCATGAAGCTCTGGGTTCCATGATGACACTGTGAACCAGAATGGTAGCACAGGCCTGTCATCCCAGCACTCAGGAGGCTGAGAAAGGATCAGAAGTTCTAGGTCAGCCTAAGCTAAACAGCAAGAACGTGCTTCAACAAAAGAACACTGAAGGACACTGCCACCATCTTGGTGCTGGTCTGTCAAGTCTTGGGGTCCTGGCTACACAGCAGGGCTCATGTCCACACCTGTACTCAGGGCACCACCATGATCCAAGGAGATACCAGGCTAAGACCAAGGGCGCTATCTGGGACAGGATGTGGGGATGGGGCAGGGAGGGGCTCAGGGTGACTATCTTAGCCCAGAGAGGTCCAGAGGGCAGAGGTACCCCCAGACCCCAGTGCCCTCAAGGAGCAAAACAGGATTAATTTTAACGAGAGCGCTAAGGTTGCAGGCCATAGGATTGAGTTTCCAATGTTGGCTGCACTTCCTGGATGCTCTAAATACTTAATTTAATGTCACCATTCAGGTCTTTTGCTCCCAGGCTCCTCAGGTGTCCCCAGGATTTCTCAGGCATCAGGCCTGCACAAGGACTTAGACACACACTGTCCTCACAGTGTGGACAGCCTGCTGGGAGGAACTGGGGCCTATGGCCCTCAATGACAGGCTGGGCTACAGAAGGCACAGGTGACAGGGGGAATGGGACTCTGGGCAGACGGCCATTTGTTTTCACAGCAGCCTGGGGCATATTCCACTTTCTCAGAGGTGACAGTTGGGAGTGTGACAGAGTTCCTGCCCCTGCCCCCTTTGTCTCTTGAGACCCAGTTTTGCATAGTCTCACACGAGCAGAACCCTCCTTGCTGCCTCCTCATCTCCATGGGGGAAATATATGGGGGTGAACTTGCTGACATGTCATCTGGCTGCAGGCCCAGGTGCAAGATGGAACAACAATAATCCAAGTAAATCCAGCCTTCAAGGTTTTCTATGGAATTCCGGAGACACTGATGTGGCCCTTCTCAGTATTGAGAGGCTGGCCCGCGTTTGTCCTCCCCTGAAGGATGCGCTTCCTGGAGCTCCTTTCCTTCAACATAGGATATTCCCACCATGTAAACCCTGCCCAGGGTCTGAGGCCTGAGAGTGTGCGATACGTGGAGATGACGTTGCAGGGAGCTGGTCAGGACACGCTGACCTCTTTAAAGCCAGTTTGGGTCCTGAGTTGCCCGAGGAGTTGGAATACAGGCTCCACAAGACACAAGGCTTGGCCAGGTGTGGCGGCATACACCGGTGATATCCCAGCCTAGGGAGGCTAAGGCAGGAGAACTGTGAGTTCCTGGCCAGCCTGGGCTACATAGGCTGCACAGAAAGACTTGTCTGAAAACCAAATCAAAAAGGGGGCTAAGGCAATAGTTCGAGTCCGTAAAGTGCTCACCACATAAGCCTCAGTTTGATCCCTAAACCCACATCATGCTGCCTTGCACTGCATTGGGGAGGTGGAGAAAGGCTGATCCCTGGGGTTCATCACCCCTGCAAGTCCCAAGCCAGAGGCACTCAAGGAACAATGCTGGAGGATAACCTGATCTCTGGCCTCCACACTCATGTACACATATGCACGTGTACCCACATGAACACACACACACACACACACACACACACACACACACACACACACACACATTTTTAGAACACATAAAATAAGCTGGGTGCAATGGTATACACCAGCCATCCCAGCACTTGGGAAGTTAAGGCAGGAGTTTTGAGTCCCAGGCCAGCCCAGGCTACATTTGGGATTGTTTCAACAAGATGAAACACAGCAAAAGCCAGTCACCCAGGCCTTCGTACTGCCACCAATGACACTTGTTTCCACTTCCAAAGCAACAGAAACAACAACAAAGGCAGTACCATGGCACCCCTGTAGTAGGCTGTGGTGATCGTCCGAAACCGCTCCTGGCCAGCTGTGTCCCTAGAAAGAAGGATGGAGGACATTAGTGACATCTCTGCCTTGCTGGATCTTTCCGGTCACCACTGTTCCCACATTCTGTCACCGTCTTCATGAGGGAGGCGGTGTCCAGGGAGGGCGCCTGAGTTGGTGCGACCATGCCTGGACTAGTGCTGGGGAGGCTTAGGCAGGAGTCTGAGTTCCAGGCCAGCCTGGGATACAGTGAGACACTGTCACAGAATAAAAAAGGGACAGGTGTGCCTGGTGGTACAGGGTTTGCCTAATACATATAAGGTCTTCAATCTCTACGACTGGGAGGAAACGTGATCTAGTCAGGGACATGCCTTTTTGTCCCTGAGTCCATGGTTCCTCCCCAGAGCTCTGTATATCTGAATTACACAAAAAGGTCTAGTGCTGAGTCGAGTTCTACCTCTTGCCTTTAACGTCTTCTTATCTGACTGTGAGTGCCACAGTACACATATGGAGTAACTTGTAGGAGTTGGTTCTCTCCTTCTACAGTGTGGGTCCTGGGGATTGAACTCAGGTCATCAGGCTTGGCAAAAAGCACCTTTACCTGCTGAGGGCTCTCACTGGCCCTTGGCTTTGAATCTTATTTACTGTGGCACAGGGGATGAAGTCAGTGCCCTGTGTGTATGTTAAGGCCAGTGCTGTCACTGAGCCTGGATGCTCTCGTTTTAATGTCATTTTTAGTTCTGAGATGACCTGCTGGTGGCACCTGCAGGGACATACATGGTGACGAATGTTAACTGCAGCCCAGGCCAGCCTTCCAGTGACTCTCCCTTGGCTGAGAATGCTGAGGGCAAGGTGGAAAGGGAGGAGCCAGGGCAGGTGGCCTGGCTTGCTGGGACTGTGTCACTTTGGACTGGGGCACAAAGGCTCCCTCATGGCCACCCTGTTGGAAGTGGAGAACTTCTATGGGTCCACTTACCATGTGGCTAGGACTGACGGCTGGCTCTGGACAAGGGCACCCAGGAGGCTCCCCCAGATATTGGCAAGCCAGGTGATGGCTCATGCCGAGATTAAAGAGAACTGAGTGCGTCCTGGGGGAGGGGCACCTAGGTTCTCTGTTCCCCCCAGGGGTGCCTGGCTGGTGTGTAACCACACCCTTCTGTTTGGTTTTGACACGGCTTCTCACTGTGCAGTCCAAATTGGCCTAGAACTTGCTGTGACCCTTGCGTTGCCCCATGAGGGTTGGGATGACAGATGTATGCCACATGTCCCACTGGAGCATGCTCTTTGAAGTGATTTGGGTCTGTTCGCCCAAGGCTGGCTGATCAGCCTCCCGGGATGCTGGACTACCCCCGGGTCCACACCAGTGATGGGGACCGAGATGCTCACACTTCCCTAACTGACTCTGGTGGTGAAGCCTCCCTCAGGGCTGAGGAGTGTGAACACTCATGGCTTCTGGGCCTGGCCTTACTTCAGGGTTGTTTGTGGGTTTCAGGTCCACACACCAGGAAGTGAGGCCTGGGCTCTTTCCTCGGGGGAGAAAACAGGAAGTGGTATGAGGCCTTTAAAATTTGGGGTGAGGCTGTGGGCTCAGAAGGGAACTCCCAGCTGGGTGCGGTGGCACACACTTGTCATCCCATGACCTGGGAGCCCAAGGCTAAAGACTCAAGTTCCAGGCCAGCTTGGGCTGCATGGTGGGACTCTGTCACCACAAAAGAGAAAGAGGAAGTTGTAGCCCAGGTATCTTGTGCTACCACCTCTGCCTACTCCCCAAGATCCTTGGGCGGACAGAGCCACCAGACTGGCATGGTGACGGAGCCATGGCTTATGGCCTATCTGCTGAGCATTGGGCCTTCAGGATCCCCTCCATTCCCAGGATCCCCTCATTCCCACATTTGAAAGCTTCTGGAAGTAGTTTCCCTGTCTCTTCTGTCTTTGCTACCTACCTCCTGGCATGGAGGGCTCCCTCCAGGTTCAACATAACCCTGTGCACCCTGGGATACTGAACTCACTGGACAGGTAATTCTTCCCCCACAGGTTATGTCCCTTAACACAACCGTTAGGCTCCAGGGGTCAGCAGAGCATGGCTGCCTGGGCTGCGTATGAAACTCTAGAACCTTCTGAGGAAAAGGACTGTGTGCCAGGGCCTGGTACCAAGGAATTTTGCTCATTTGGTAGAGTATTTGCTAGCATGTACGGGGTTCTGGGTTCATCCCCATCAGTGTAAAAACCAAGAGCTGTGACACACACCTGTCATCTCAGCACTCAGGAAGGGGAGGCAGGAGGATCAGGAATTCAAAGTCATCTTTGGAGCTAGATGTGGTGTACAATCCTTTAATCCCAGCACTTGAGAGGCAGAGAGGCAAGCAGATCTCTCTGAGTTTGAGGCCAGCCTGGTCTACATACATAGTGAGTTCCAGGACAGCCAGGGCTGCACAGAGAGACTGTCTCAAAAAACAAACAAACAAACAAACAAACAAACAAAACCCTGTATGTGGGGAGGGGGCACCAATGGTTCTGCTCCAAGTTGCAGGGCTGCACAAGGCAACAGAACTCACCATATCTGCAGTTTAATCCTCTTGCCATCAAGCTCTATGGTCCTAATTTTAAAATCAATTCCTGAAAGAAAAGGAAGAAGAAAAGGTGTTAAGGTCAGGTCACTTCCTGAGCTGCCAGCCTAGGCTGGTGACAGGGGCTGTGGCTCATGGAGCAGCAGCTGGGTGCTGGATCCTCAGGGTTCTCTGTACCCTAATAAGACTGGAAGCTTTTGGAAGTATCCTCCCCTGCTAGAAGCAGAGCCTGAGACTGTAGGAGCTACGGGAGCTGGAAGGAAGCTGACAGGTGGTGGGAGGTGGGCAAGACCACTGGAGGGGATGGAGGGCATCTCACGCTGGCCCCGCCCTCCCACCAGCCTTGCCCATCCTCACAGTGGGCATCCTAAGCCTTCTACAGACCAGGTCCTGCACAGAGCATCCAGCAGCTGATCTGCCACCCACAGTGCACTGCACTGCAAACAGGCCACATCCTCTCTCCCTAGCCACTGCACAGGTACACTTACTTAACTTACTTACTTATATTTTTTAAGACAGGATCTCACATAGCCCAGGTTGGCCTCAAATTCACTATACAGCTAGCCTTACCCTCCTGATTTTTCTGCCTATAATCTCCACTTCCTGAGTGCTGGGATTATGGATATGTGTCTCCAAACCTGGTGTATACAGGCTTCTTCTGTACAGATGGACTACGAGCTACCTGCCCCAATGTCACCTCCTAAGACCCCTTCCTGATGGTGCCAGCTCTCTACCTCTGTATTCCCTTCTGCTGAGAGTGACTTGGAAGCTCTTTGGTGCCCACTGTTACATCTCTGCCCCCTCCAGTCTTCAAAAATACAAGCCTTGGGCTTCAGATGTTGCTCAGGGTAGAACACTTGCATAGCATGCACAAGGCCTGGAGTTCCATCCGGAGCCACAAGGCAGAAGGCAATGTGGTGGATCGTGCCAGATACACCAACAACTAGGAGGTGGAGGCAGGAGGATCACGAGTTCATGGTTACCTTTGCCTACATAGTGAGTTTGAGGCCAGCCCATGTTATATCAGGTCTCAAGATCAACCAAAACCCAAACCAACCCTAACTGTAAGTATGTCCTGAAGCTGGCCTTGGCCCCAGAGCTTCCAGGGGCCCCGCAAAAGACCGTCTCTATGGGATGCTGCGCTGTCACTGAACTGAACGAAGGACTCACATGACAGACACACTGCAGAGAAGCCTCAAAGACACAATGCCGAGTGAGGAAGCCAGACGGGAAGGCCACGTATGGAGCGGCTAGGCTGACAGAGCAGGCGAATCCAGAGGCGAGGACCGTGCCTGATTTGCCAGGCTAGGGTGTGGGCAAGATAAAGGGCTGAGGGGAATGAGGGTGCTGGTGTTTCTTTTTGGCACAAGGAGACCTTCTAAAATTTATTATGGTGATGGATGTGCAACTCAAAGCATACCAAAAGGTGCTGAGCTGTATACTTTACATGGGTGGATCAATGAGATGTCAGTTATGATAGAGTTATTGTTTTTTTTTTTAAATTTATATTTAAGGGCTGGCAAGATGGCTTAGCAGATAAACGGACTTGCTGCTAAGCCTCACAACTGGGTTTGATTTCTGGAACCCACACATCACTGGCCCCCATAGGCTCATGTATTTGAATGCTTGGTCATTCACAGAGTGAAACTGTTTGAATGGATTAGAAGGACTAGGAAGAGTGGACTTGGAGGAGGTGTGTCACTGGGGGTTGGCTTTGAGGTTTTAAAAGCCCAGCCTATCTCTCTCGGCCTGTGGATCAGGGTGTAGCTCTCAGCTACTGCTCCAGTGCCATGCCTGCTTCCATGCTCCTGCTGTGATGATAATAGACTAACCTCTAAAACTGTAAGCCAGACTCAATTAAACGCTTCCCTTTGTAAGAGTTGTTGTTGCCAAGGTGTATCCTCCCAGCAACAGAACAATGACTACGACACCGGCCCTCTGTGCAGCCATGCTGTCCCCTGGCAGTACCCGACACATCTTAAGTATCGCAGGGGCTTTCACACTTGTGCTTCTCTCTTCTGGAATGTTCTTTGCTTCCACAGCCACCTGGTGCCCCTCTCCTGCTCAAATTGTTCAAAGTGGCTTTGTGGGGGCCTTCCTCCACCATTACCACTCCAACACTAGACATACCATAAACACCCATCCATGGTATGCAAGAGAGATGACTGAGGACCCTCTACCTACACCAAAGCTTGATGATATTCTAATTCTTTTCATACTATGACATGTTGCTGACATAGGAACTCTGAATATATTCCATAGGTTTGGGTTTTTTTTTGTTTTTTGTTTTGTTTTTGTTTTTGTTTTTGTTTTTGGTTTTTCGAGACAGGGTTTCTCTGTGTAGTTTTGCGCCTTTCCTGGAATTCACTCTGTAGCCCAGGCTGGCCTCGAACTCACAGAGATCCGCCTGGCTCTGCCTCCCGAGTGCTGGGATTAAAGGCGTGCGCCACCACTGCCCGGCTTTTTTTTTTTTTTAAATATATAGTTTTGGGAGGTGAGGATGTACTTCAGGAGACAGCTCTCTCCTTCTACCATGTGGGTCCCAGAAATTGAACTCAGGTTGTCAGGCTTGGCTGCAAGGGCCTTTACCTGCTGAGCCATCTCATGGGCCTGCGTTTTTTTTAGACAGGACCCCACTGTTTCATGAACTTTCCTGGTGATATGAACAGGCTTCTATTCAAGTCTAACAACAGACCAAAGGAACAATTCCACCCAAGGCTGGCTGGGTGAACCATGTGGACTTGGTTACAAGAGCATGGGTAAGGAGGTCACTGAAAGGTGCATGACAGACCTCCATCGCTACATGGATGGAGTGCACTCTTACCTTACACACTATGTACTCTAGCACTCACTGAGACTCCATGCAGCGGGGAGCAGCAGATGTTGTAGGCAAAGGTCTGCTGAGCCTCCCTATCCCACCTTCAGTGAAGGTCAACAGTCCCGCTATCAGGGCTCTAAGGTGTGAATCTGAGACTAGCCAGGGCTACATAGAGAGACTCTGTCTCAGACAGAGGGGGGTGGGGGGGGGGGGGGGGGGAAGGAGGGAAGGAGGAAGGAAGGGAAGAGGTGGCTCTTACACTCAGAGGACAGCACCACAGACTCTGCAGCCCAAGCTGACCTGGAAACTCACAGTGATTCTCCTGCCTCTGCCTCCCTAGTGCTGGGATTACAAGCACCATGCCTGGGTCCTCTGTAGATTTTCAGTCCTGTCTAGAGGAGACACAGACTACCCACTGTCCAGGCTGGCAAGTGGCAGTAGTTAAAGATGCTTGCCAACAAGCCCATGACTTGAGTTCAATCCCTAGAATCCACATGGTGAAAGAGGAGAACCAACTCCTACGAGTTGTCCTTTGACCTCCACACGCTGGCCATAGCATGCGCGCGCGCACACACACACACACACACCCGCTGGTGAGATGGCTCAGTGGGTAAAGACACTTGTCACACAGCCTGCGTTTGACCCAGGACCCCACATGAGGGAAGGAGAGAACTGGCTCCTGCCAAGCTGTCCTCTGACCTCCACATATGCACTATGGCAGAAACACCCCCACACAAATAGATAAATGTGGTCAAAATAAAAAAAAAAAAAAAAATCAGGCTGTGACCGGGGCTCACTTGGCAGGCTGCTTACCTAGTATCTTGGACTCTACCCCCAGCACCCAAAAAAACTGGGTATGCTGGTATTTCCCAGCAATCCCAGAACTCAGAAGATAGAGATGGGGATTAGTAGTTTATGTTATCCTCAGCTACACAGGGACTTCAAGGCCAGCCTGGGCTACATGAGGCCTCATCTCAAACAACAGAAAGATGGTCAGATAACACCGCTACAGTGTCTGCTGAAACAATGAATGAGCCCAAGGAAGTGGCTGGGCTCTGAGCCTGATTGAGAACTGATTTCAGGGGGCTGCCGGGCCAGGTTCACACCACAAATAATTCATTCGGCTCTGGAGAACAATCTACCACAGGGGCACAGCTTCCAGAAAAAACACTGAACACACAGAGTACAGCTGGCTGCCAGTAAGGATGAACCTTCCTGCATAATTTTAGGACTAAGAGGCTGGGGCAGACTCTCCCAGAGACATTACCCAATGTGTCACACATGCCCAGTGACACACAAAAGTCCAGGGTCACTGTGTAACCAGCCCTGGCCATGAATCCTGCTTTAGTCTAGAGCTCTCCTAGTTTCTATTAACACAAGAACTGAATTAGGAGCTGTAAACTTTACGAGGCTATAACTTCAAGGTCAAGGAGATTAACTTTCCTAGAAGATAGAGGTCTGTGGGAATGTGATGCTGATTTGGGGAGGGAGGAATCCTGGTTCAAGTGTTACTTCCACCTCACTGGGCGATCCTGACTGAGTTACACCCACCTCACTGGGCGATCCTGACTGAGTTGCACCCACCTCACTGTAAAGGGGGGCCGTCTCCCAGGGACTCTGAAGGACTAAGTTGGTTTTCTGCCCAAGAGTTTTAAACCATCCAGATGGAGATGGTCAGTGGTCAGATGTGTGGCGGACCTGTGTGAGGCCATGGGCTCTATCTCCAGTAAAAAAAAAAACTGAACAAACACATGTGAGACGTAAAATAGTATTACTGGCCTACAAGAAGGCTCAGCGGGTAAAGGCGCTCGCCACCAAGCCTGATGACTTGTCCTTTGACTTCCACACATTGGCCACAGCATACACATGTCTACAAGTACACGCAGGCACGCAAACACGCACGCACACACCGACCAAATTAATAAATATTATCTAAAACCTTTTTAAAATATGGGGGGGGGGTGTTGGGACTGTGGTTCAGTTGGCAGAGGGCTTGCCTAGCCTGCACACAGACCTCAGTTCCACCCTTAGCACCACATAAACCAGAGGGAGTGGTACACACCTGGGTCCTGGGACCCACTCTGTGGAAGAAAAAACTAACTCCCACAAGTTGTCTCTTGATTTTGGCATGTGCACACACACTAAATAAATGTAACAAAACCAGTGGAGCAGGGAGGCTCATATCTGTAATTCCAGCATTGGGGAGACAGGGGCAGGCAGATTTCCATGAGATCCAGGACAGCATGGTTTACACAGCAAGTTCTAGGCCAGCTTGTTACAAACAAACAAACAAACAAAGGGTAGGGACGTGGCTGTCCACCGAGTGCTTACCACACAAGCATGAGGGCTTGAGTTCGACCCCAGCATCCATGTGAAAATACCTGGGCATGGCGGCAGAGCTTACAATCCTAGCAGTGGTGATACAGACAAAGAAGGGTCCTGGGGCTAGCTGGCCGGCCAGCCTAGCCACCTGGTGAGCTCCAGGTTCAATGAGAGACCCAACAAAGATGGTTTGGTGGGTAAAGGTACTTGGCCACAAGCCTGGCCACCTGAGATCAGTCCCCAGGACCTACAT
>CABHPP010111254.1:0-12532 GCA_902168425.1 Peromyscus attwateri | reverse complement strand
CAAGAAAAAAATACAGCCTTACCCACATGGAAACTCAAACCTCTTCCGGAAGTCTTCTAGTCCTCCCTTTCAACTTGATCAGGATGTTATTATAAACATCTTTCATTGTTCCTTATGTCTAAACAGCTACTTCCTTCTTGATTCAATCAAATGTGTGGTTTGTTCAAAAAGGCTGAAAACACATATTTACCTTGTTTCTGACTCAGAGAACTGACTGTTAGAAATTCATCCCATTTCTCTTCATAAATACATATGTCAAAACAACCCTGATCATATAGTCGCCATCGTTTTATTTATGAAAAATTCCTAAGATATGGCAAGTTGACACCCACATATCCACCAGGTAGATCTTACCATTAACATGTTTACTATATTTTATCTCCCATCTGCTTATTTATTCACCCATCCAACTCATCTTTGGGTGCTGGTGTGGTGGCACACACCTGTAATCCCAGCACTTGGGATGTGAAGGCAGGAGGCTCAGAAGTTCAAAGCCAGGTTTAGCTACATAGTGAGTTGGAGCCTGGGCTATATATGACCCTGTTTCAAAAGACAAACAAACCATTACATCCATACCGTCCTGGGATATACCTGATTTCATTTTTTAAAAAACAGTATTGGTACCTAAGTATTTCAACAGGAATTTTGTTTTGTTTTGAGACGGTTTCACTATGTATTCTTGGCTGGCCTGGATTTCCTTAAGTACGACAGGTTATTTTTAAACTCACAGAGATCACCTGCCTCTGCTGGGATTAAAGGTGAGTGCAACTATGCCCAGCTAGCATACATCTCCTTAACTAGAACTCAGTATAATTTTCTTTTGAGAAAAACCACTGTGGTAGTTTGAATGAAAATGGCCTCCATAGGCTCATATGCTTGAATTCGTGGTCCCTAGTTAGTAGTACTGTTTGGGAAGGATGAGGTGTGGCCTTGCTGGAGGGGGTGTGTCACTGGGGGTAGGCTTTGAAGTTTCAAAAGACTCCCATTCACGGTGTCTCCCTGTCTCTGCCTCATGTTTGTGTCTCAAGATGTGAACTCTCACTGCTGCTCCAGTGCCATGCCTGCCTGCCCGCTGCCACGCTCCCTGCCATGATGGCCATGGACTCACCCTCTGGAACTGTGAGCCCCAAATCAACACTCTCTTTCATAAGTTGCCTTGGTCATGGTGTCTTATCACAGCAGTAGAAAAGTAAAATAGGTTCTGGAGAGATGGCTCAGCAGTTGAGAGCACTGACTGCTTTTCCAGAAGACCTGGGTTCAATTCCCAGCACCCACATGGCAGCTCACAACTGTCTGTAACTCCAAGGTCTGACACCTTCACACAGATATACATGCAGGCAAAACATAAATGCAAAATAAAATAAAAATAAATTATTTAAAAAAGAGAGACCAATACAGAAAAAGAAAGAAGCAAAGTAAAACAGCCACATACAATGAAATCCACCAGTCTCAGCTGAGCTCCGTGGGGCACCCTTGTGGGTTTCATGCCCAGTATAACAACTGATTTTGTTTTCAACACAAGATCTCACTATGAGGGTGTCCTCAAAGACAAGGTCCTCCTGCCTCAGACTCCTAGGATTACAGGTGTGTACCACCACATCCAGCAATCAGATTTTTATTGCATATTCTCTAAAGCATCTCTAAGTCAGAGAAAATAGAAGAAACAGGGAAACAGGTGGGCAGTACCCACTTTTCTAACTGAAGCTGCACCCCTTTGGTTGTGTTCAATGTTGAAGGGCTCAGTTTCAAGGAGAAGAGAAGGGCTGTCCCCTGGATAGCACGTGTATCAGAGAACGGGCAGACGTGTTTATAGTGATGACAGGTTCTCAATGGCACAGGCAGGAGGTAGCCTAGACCAAGGGGAGGGCAGTGGAAAGGAGTTGGATTCTGATAGATTCTAAAGAGAACACAAAGTCGGGACCTGCCAGGTGACTGTGTGTGGGAAGGGGGGAGTCAGGCTTTGGTGCTGAGCAGGGAGAACACAGCTGAAGAAAGTGAAGAAGGGGAACAAACTCTGGGAACAGACCAGGAATTTGAGGACCTGTGGATGGGGATGGCGACTGGAGAGGGAGGGATGGCAGCAGGAATGGGATGTGTGCTGCTGGCTAACACTGCTGCTGCTTCTGCTTCTGCTTCTTCTTCTGCTGCTGCTTCTTCTTCTTGTTCTCCTCCTCCTCCTCCTCCTCCTCCTCCTCCTCCTCTTCTTCTTCTTCTTCTTCTTCTTCCTCTTTTTAAAAAAGATTTATTTATTATGTACTGTGTTCTGCCTGCATGTATGCCTGCAGGCCAGAGAGGGCATCAGATCTCACTAGAGATGGTTGTGAGCCACCATGTGGGTGCTGGGAACTGAACTCAGGACCTCTGGAAGAACAGCCAGTGCTCTTAACTTCTAAGTTATCTCTCGAGTCCCAACATTGATGTTTCTTAACACAGATGACAGTGCCTTTTTCTCCACCTGACACATAAAAATCCACTTCTGAGTTACATGAGTCAGCTTCCCCCCCCCCATATTACCTAGAACCATGGGCTTACACACACACACACACACACACACACACACACACACACACACCAAAACAAAAACAAAAACAAAAACAAAAAACCAGAAAGGAAATGTTTTGTTGGTCAGGGGAGGCAGGGAAGGGGTTACATTTCCTATTAGCACAATCAGCCTTTCTACAACAATCCATTTCTTAGAGATTAATAGTAAACTGGAAAAATGTTAATTGGAGACTTTATTTGTGTGTGTGTGTGTGTGTGTGTGTGTGTGTGTGTGTTTGTGCGCGCGCCCCACAGCTCATGTATGGAGGTCAAAGGACTTTGAATATAGGTTCTTGCCTTCCACCTTGTTTGAGACCCGGTCTCCATGGGCCAGCTGGCTGCTCAGCTACCTTTATGTGGGCCTTCACACTTGCAAGTACTTTATCTCCCCAGCCCAGGAAAAACAGAATTTTCACAATTCAAAGTCTCCTGGCATCAAAGAAGGCTCCTTCCCTCCTCAACCGCATTCTTGGGGACCTGGGAGGTGAGCTGGCTGGAGGAGAGGAAGATCCTGGTTCTTCAGTGTGGTTCAAGAGGAGGGATAATTGGGCATCCACTTTCCTGGAAAAAGAGACGAGAAGGTAGACGCTGGGGCGTGTACTCAAGATAAGAATCTGGGGTTGTGGGTGGGGTTCTGGAAAGGGACTTGGGAGAGGCAGGCACCCAATAGGGTTGTCACAGGATCCTGGAGGAGAGGGGTCACCTTTTCTGCCACCGGAGCTCTTCCCTCTGAGCTCTTAGCACCTGCAACACAGGGTCTTCCTGAAACTCGCTGCCATCGGAATCTGAAGAGTAAAAGGCTAAGCTCCAGGAGGTGGACACAGGGTTTGGGACCACCATCAAGATACCCAAGGGCCCAGGAATCCTCCTCACCTTCCGCAGCCTGCAGAAGTCGGGCGGCCTGGGATAACACATCCTCCGAGGCAGGGTGGCCTGAGGCAGGCGGGGCGGTGGTCCAAGCATCACCAGCTCCCGCCTTGGGAGCAGACGTCTTGAATTCAGATGATTGGACCTCTGACAGCGTGGATGCCTTTGGGTTTATAGCCGGCTGTGGATCCCTAGCTTCAGCTGAGAGGGTGACTTTACTTTTCCGAAGCACCGACCCGCCCGTAGAGGACGCGGCCGTGGCTTTGCCGGACTCTGTCTGGGACCCTCGCTGAGACTTGGATTGAGTGGGTGTGCCCTTAACTTTCCGGGATTCTGCCTCACATGGAGGCGGGCTCTCAAGATGAAGGACTGTGTCTTCCAAGTTGTCAGGGAACAGCCGAGCTGTCACTACCTGGCCCAGGGCGCCCCTGAGCTGCGAACTGGGACTCTCAAAAGCTGCGGTGTCTGGACCAGTTGTCTGCCGGCACGATGAAGCACTGGCCCTCCGAGGTTTGGGACTCAGCTTCTTGGGCTGGGCAGAACTACTCATCTCAAGGGTAGTTGGCTCCTGAGGGGTGTCAGCTAGTGGGAGGGTAGAAGCTGGGGAAGTAGGGGTGGAAGTCCAGGGAGGTAGAGTAGAGGCTGGGGGCACTGGGATCGAGCCCTGGGGAGTAGGGGTGGGAGCTGGGGCAGCTGGAGTGGTGGTAGGGGGTGCTGGGAAGGAGGCCACGGGAGCAACAGGAGAGGCAAGCAGTGTGGTTGGAACCATACCAAGGGGTACCCAGGGATTGGCCTGGGGGGCCCAGAGGAACCCCTGAGGGCCCGGGGCCCAGATGTGTGGAGAGGGCGCTGGAAGAGGAGGCCTCTCCACATAGAAGGCCTGTGGAGGAGGGGGCTGGGCCACACTGCCCCATGGTGGAACACAGTTAGGCTGGGTCCCCAGGGAACCAAGGTTCACTGCAGGGACAGGAGGAGTCTGTAGATAGAAAGAGGTATCTGAGACAGGAAGGAAGGGGTGGAAGGTCCTCTGTCACCTTCAGGTATCCCTTATCACTGTCAGGCTCTCTCCTCCAACTCACCTGAGTGGTGAGGGATGGGGTCCGAGGCAACACCCAGGTTCCATCACCCTCAGCTCCTCGAGCCTGTTCAAGCTTCCGCCGCTGGCGCCATTGGTATAAAATGTCTTCCTCGGGCTTAAGGGTTGCCTGGGAGGAGGCTGGGCCAGGAGCAGGGATGCAGGCCTGGGATGGCACTGGGGCTGCTGGGGGGGGGGGGGGGGAGAGGAAAGGGCTGAGGGAGCAGAGGGTGACATCTAAGGCCACTCTTCCACTGTGCCACAGACTTGTTCAGACAGGCTGCCCAGACACCACCCACCTCCTTTGTGAAGTGAGAAGCAGGGCAGAGTAAGATGGTTGGGATTCTTTTTCTCTTACAGTTTTGCTTTGTGGCCTGGGCTGGGTTCAAATTGGCAATCCTCCTGCCTCAGCCTGGGCTTATAGGCAAGTGTCACCAAACTCAGTTTGTGATTCTATTTGTATTTTTCCTTGCTTGTTTTATTTCTTCTGTGAGTCCTTTGAATTTGGTCACTTCCCTCCACGCTGCTCCAAGGGCTCGGAGCAACTATAGGACCCATTATCATCCCAGAAGTCAATGTACTCTCCATGCTCAGAGGTCTCCTGACAGACAGACAGATGCCTCACCAGGCCTCCATGGCCCGAGGGACTGACCCTCGCCAACGTCTCCCACACTGCTCTATCTCTGGCTCTTGGCCTTGTCTCGCTACATCCCAGTCTCTGCCTCCCGAGTGCTGAGAGGGAAGGCGTGCCCTCTGACAAGTCTGTTTCCCTATAGCCTGCGAGACAGTCTCACATAGCCAGTGCTGGCCTCACTCAGTATGTAGCTGAGGTTGACCCTGAACTACTGATCTTGCTGGGGCTGCAGCATGCCCCACCATCCCCAGCTTCATCTCTGAAGTTTTTTACCTTCAACGGTTCTCATGCTATAGCTAAGCTGCATTGATGTGTGCAGTTTAGATGTGGGTTTGGAACAACACACCAGACCTGAACACATTAAGACTTAGCCAAGCCATGTGGAATTGCCAAATATTCAACTATTTTTTTTTGCCTATAAAAAAGTCCCATTTGGTTCACTGTGATTTTCTTTTTTTTTTGGGGGGGGGGGTTGACACAGGGTTTCTCTGTATAACAGCCCTGGCTGTCTGGAACTCACTCTGTAGACCAGGCTGGCCTCGAACTCACAGAGATCCACCTGTCCCTGCCTCCTGAGTGCTGGGATTAAAGGCCTGCGCCCCATGACCAGCTGGTTCATTAACAACACAAAAAAGCATGATGGGCATAGCAGTGCACTCCTGTAACCCCAGCAGAGGGAGACTGAGGCAGGAGTGCCAAGAATTCAAGGCCAGCATGAACTACACGAGTTCCAAGCCAGCTGAGGTAGCATAGCAAGACCCTGGTTCACAGAAACAAAACTAAAACCAATCAAGTATGACTATGTCCTCTAACGCGTGCTGAGCCTCTGATTTTGGAGCTTACTGTCCTAACAGCAGGGAGTACGACAGGCCTGTATGAAGGAACTCCATGTATTCACGAACTCATTTCAGCCCTATGATACCCGTGAGTGGGGGTCCAACTGTTATTCCTGGATCCCAGTTAAACAAGGCCCAGGGAGGCCAAAGTCACACAGCTGGAAAGTGGACATGACGGGAGTCGGAACCTGGCTACCTTCAATCCTTACCTCCCGACACAGATTCTTTGGGACTAGAACTCTTGTTGGAATCTGGATTGAAGGTCACAGAACAGGGAGGGAGGCCATCAGAGCCGACAGGGAAGGAGGAACTGCTGGCATCACCGGGACTGAGGGAGGAGGAGGAGGAGAGGGAGGCCTTGCTGTAAGGAGAAGGCACCAGTGAGGAGAGCAGTGGCCCAGGCACAACTGGTGAGGGAGACTATGGGGAGAGGCATCACCTGCGTTTCAGCAGCCTGGCCGCTCTGCTTTGTAGGCTCAGTGTCTCTAAGTCCAGCAAAGATGAGTTCCATGTCTTCAGGTTCTGCAGTGAGAGGGGTCAAGATAGTCCCTATGCCAAAGGCTGCCGGGAAAGGGGCTCTACAGAAGGCCCGGGGACCTATGCTCCACCTGCTACTTTCTGTGGCAGGGACGCTTACAATTTGCTTCTCTACCTCAGGAAAAGAGGCTCACTTCCTTCTTTTGCTTTTGGGGTTTCTGAGACATGATCTTACTTTATAACCCAGGCTGGCCTTGAACTCTTGATCCTACTACCTCAGCCATGCCAGTATTGATGGCTTAGTGGAGAAAGTGCTTTCTGTACAGGTCGTAGACCTGAGTTTGATCCCTAGAACCTACACAGAAATGAAAGAAGAGGATCAGCTCCTGAGAGTTGTCCTACACACACATACACACACACACACACACACACACAGAGAGAGAGAGAGAGAGAGAGAGAGAGAGAGAGAGAGACTCAAACACAGACATACAGACACACACTACATTTAAAATTTTAAAAAGGGGACAGGCCGGGCAGCGGTGGCGCAAGCCTTTAATTCTAGCACCCAAGAGGTAGAGGCAGGTGGATCTCTGTGAGTTCGAGGCCAGCCTGGTCTACAGAGCGAGATCCAGGACAGGCACCAAAACAAAATGTAAAAGGAAAGATTGAACCTATCTCCCTGACCAGACCGGCCTAATCAAAACATCCTATCAAACAGTTCAGTGATTAACTCAAAGGTGAGTGAATAAAAGACAGAGATAACCGACTGCTCTTCCAGAGGATCAGCTCCCACCACACACTCCTGCCATGCTGGACTGAACTGCTGAAACTGAGCCAACACCTATCCTCACTGGCCTCTGTCAAGTGTTCTGACGTGAACATAATGAATATGCACGCACCTCTACTTTTAGAGTTCAAAACTGCATTTAACTAGCAAATCCTTTTGTTAAACTTTATTCTATTATTTTTTTGAGATAGGATATCATATAGCCCAGGGCAGCCTCAAACTCCTCATACAGCTGAGGGTGACCTTGAACTTCTGACCCTCCTCCCTTCATCTCTTAGGTGCTGGGATCCCGGCTGTGTGCCACCAGGCCTGCTTCTATGTGGTGCTGGACTTTCTACCTGCTAGGCAAGCACGTTCCCAAATGAGCCACACCTCCGCGCCTGCACACCTCTGCGCCACACACCTCCACGACCGCACACCTCCATGCCCGCACACCTCCGAGTCTGCACACCCTTTTTTCTTTATGATTCCTTAAGTTGGTCATTGTCTCTAATTCTGTCCCAGGGCTGGTGCTGTCAACTCAGGCACACCAGAGAGGGAGACAGTAACAGTGTCACCTGCTTTACTTTCTGAAGAGGAGCTGAAGCCAGAGATGCACTGCACATCCCCTCGGGAGATGGACCCGTCATAGCGGATCCTCCTTCAGGTTCACCGGCTCCTGCTGGGAAAGCTCAGCTGAATCACGGGGACCAGGAAGAGTGGCGCTGGGTACTGAGCAGGAGGGGTTTTAGGTACCTGCTGCAAGGTAACTGCTCAAGTCTGATGACTTGGGCTTTAGCCACCAAAAGTCAGCTGGGGTCGGGCCTGCAGGCTGGCGTTCCTCTCGGCTTGTGGGCTGAGCTTGGCGGAACCTGTTTATGTACCTGTGAGCATCAGGGGATGGAAGCAGAGGGAGTAAGGGAGCCACGTAGTAGTAATAGTAATCACCACAGCAGCAGTAGCCACACTGCTCTTTCTTCTGTTTATCAGGCACCGTGGAAAGTTGTGCTCAGTGGCCCAGATAAAAATAACTCCTTTGCCAGCAGTGGTGGCACTGGCCTTTAATCCCAACACTAGGGGATGGGGGGCGGTAGGGAGAGGCAGACAGATCTCTGAGTTCGAGGCCAGCCTGATAGACAGAGTGAGTTCAGGAGAGCCAGGACTACACAGAGAAACCTTGTCTTGAAAAACCAAAAATAAATAAATAAATAAATAAATAACTGCTTTCTTCAAATCTACCAAAAGCAAGTACTTGGCCTTAAATATCCATTTCTCTTTCTTATATAGTAATGTAATTTTGAGGTTTTTTTACATTTTATTTCTGTGTACACATACACACACACACACACACACACACACACACACACACATGCAGACAGGCATGGGTGCACACTTGAGCAGGCATGCTACAGTGCACATGTGGAAGTGGGTCCCAGGGATCAACCTCAGGCTGTCAGACTTGGTGGCAAGCACCTTTATCCACTGAGGCATATAACCAGCCCAATTTTAATTTTCTGTTTTAATTTTTTTTTGTTTTTTTTTTTGTTTGTTTGTTTTTTGTTTTTTGAGACAGGGTTTCTCTGTGTAGCCCTGGCTGTCCTAGAACTTGCTCTGTAGACCAGGCTGGCCTCGAACTCACAGAGATCCACCTGTCTCTGCCTCCCGAGTGCTGGGATTAAAGGCATGCCCCCCCACTGTCCAGCTGTATGTGTGCTTTTTCACACTTGATGTGTATAGGGTAGCACACACATCACAGAAGACAACTCTGTGTAGCCAGCTGCAGGCTTCTGTAGCAAGTGCTTTTACCCACTGAACCATCCTGTTGGGCCCTTGTTTTCTGTGTGTTTCTTTCTTTGCTTTTACACAAGATATCATTTAGCTTAGGCTGGTTTTGAACTCACTATGTAGCTGAGAGTGACCTTGAACTTCTGATCCTTCTGCCTCTACCTTCGAAATGCTGAGACTATAGGCACACACAGTCTGCCTGATTTAATGTGGCTTTAGGGGTCAAACCAAGGGCACTGTGCACGCCATACAGGCACTCTAACATCGCCAGCCAGATTGGTTCTTGACCAACAAAGAATAAGGGAGTATGATTCTAGAAAAGTAATGCCAGTGAGAACCATTTCTGGCCTATGAAGGACAGGACAACAATAAGACAGACAGAACCTATGTTCCTAACACCTTAAATAGGGGCTGCAATGTCAGCCCTGGTTGCTTCTGTCTGGACCACTCCATAAGGGAGAAAGAAATGTTACCATGGTTAAGCCATAATTAATCTAGGACCTTTGTGACTGAATCTGAACCTCCATCTTTCAGATCCAAGTACTCACTCTATGATGGGTGTTCTTACAGATCCTTATACAGAGGGACTGTGGATTCAAGACAGGCTCAGTGCATGATTAATATTCCCAACTCAAGGAAGTTGAGACCAAAGCAATACAGACAAGAAGTTAACAGAGGCAGGATTTGAACCCAGGCATTGTAGCTCCAGACCCCTCAGTACTACAGATGAAGTGCCTGGTCCTAAAGTGTACTGCAGAAACAGCTCTGTCTCTAATAGTAATTATGGGATGCCTTCTTCCTCCCTTTAACCCCTTATCTCCCTTTCCCCCCAGGGATTCTAGTACTTACTTGGCTACCACCGAGTCCCCGCTGTCAATTACGGTGAGTGGTGGCGAGGTACTTGGTCCCTCAGTGCTGAGTGGGGAAGGGGTCCCGGAACTGGATGGCCAGGATGCCTCAGACAGCTCAGGGGAATCAGTTGCTGTGGTCTTGGGAGCTTGTGGCCTTTGAGACCTGAATGGACCCAGGATTTAAATTGGGAGAAAACACAAGAAGAAAAAGTCAGACCAGAGGGCAATGAACATACATACAGGCAGTCCAAAAGAGAAGCCACCCCACACTGTTACCAGTGGAAGGTAAGGAGTCTGTGGCCAGGGACGCAGCTGGTAGAGAGCTGGAAATGGGATGGCCACCAGCAGTGGGGGAGGGGATTTCTCTTGCTCTCTCATCCCCATTCTCATCACACGTCTTCCTGCCTTCTAGTGGTCACTTCCTGCTATAAGTCTAAGGCACAGAACTTTACCTAAAGCGTGTCCTCACCTTGGGGCTCCAGTTTTGGCTTCTTGATGGCCAATAGGGTTGTCCACCCTGGGGAACATTTCCAAAGGGTGTCTTGGGTGGTGAAAACTGACAGGCTACGAAAGAAGCACAGCACGTTAGGAGGAGAACAGGGGCTGACAATCCCTCGGGTTGCTGGAGGAGATGGGCCACAGTTGCCGCAAGTCACCACTCCGTAGGCAAGGGAATTCGAGCAGAGGCATGACTCCCATGACCTCTTGAAAGACTGAGGAGAACCTAGAGACTGGTAATTGTAGTTCCCCACTCTGGATCAGGCCTAGGAGGAGCTTTTATTATTTACTTATTTTTAAGACGGGGTCTCACTCTGTAGCCATGGTTAGCTTTGCACTTGAAGTGATCCTCCTGCCTCAACCTCCTGAGTGCTAGAATTACAGATGCTTTAGGAGAGGACTTTCAAAATCATGGACTCATGCCAGATCCATGACGTTCGCCTGCAATCCCAGCATTCAAGTGGCAGGGGCAGGAGGATCCAAAGTTCCAGTCCAGGGGCAGGGGAGCTGACTCAGTGAGTAAAGAACATGTGGACCTGAGTTCAAGTCCACAGAACCCATGTAAAGCCAGATATACTAGCACAAGTCTGCAATCTGAGGACTCCTACACTGAGGTGGGAGGTGGACACCGGAGAGTCCCCCAAAAGCTTGCGGGCCTGGAGTACTCAAAGGTGAACATCAAAGAGACCCTGTCTCAACAAGGTGAAAGATGGAGTTGGTACCTGCCTAGCAATCACAATGCCCTGCGTTCGGTCCTCAGCTGGGGAGTGGAGGGGATGGGGTTGGGGGTGGCGAGGGGAACAGGAGGATGACAGGCAAGGTGAAAGATGAGGACAGACACCCGAGGTTGTCTGGTTTCTACATGGTTCACCCACACTTACACACAGAAACAGACTCACACACAAAGGCTACATAGAGAGATCTTGTCTCAAAACAAGAATAACATGTTATGCCAGGCCTTTAATCCCAGCATTTGGGAGGCAGAGGCAGGAGGATCTCTGTGAGTTCGAGGCCAGCCTGGGCTACAGAGTGAGTTCCAGGAAAGGCTCCAAGCTACACAGAGAAACCCTGTCTCAAAAAAACAAAAAACAAACAAACAAACAAACAAAAAAACCCACAAAAAACCCAAAAACAAACAAAAACCAACCAACCAAACAAAAAAAGAATAACATGTTATAGCTTTATGGTTTCCACTCCAGAATCAGAGTGTCAGCAAACAGGCTAGACACTGCATCTTCTCCACACCATCCAGGCAATTAAAAAAAAAGATTTATTTATTTTTGTGTGTATGGCTGTTATGCCTACATGTATCTGTGCACTATGTGTGTGCAGTGCCCTCGAAGGTCAGAAAAGAGTGTCCAATCCCCTGGAATTAGCACATTACAGATGAATGAGAGCAGCCATGCAGGTGCTGAGAATCAAACCTGGGGCCTCAGGAAGATCAGCCTCTGCTCCCAAACTCTGAGCCCTTTCTCCAGCCCCATCCAGGTAAAATATAGTCTGTCGTGTTGTATCGTTTTGTATTTTTTTAACTGACACATGTCAATTGTACACGTTTATGAGGTACAGTATGATATTTCAATGCATATATACAATGTGTTACCATCAAATCAAGGTAATCAATTTTCATCTCTTTAAACATTTTCCACGAAGCCCATTTCATGAGTTCCAATTAAGACCACGACTAAAAAACAAGTAATTCATTAGCCAGGCGTGGTGGAGCACGCCTTTAACCCCAGAACTCAGGAGGCAGAGGCAGGAGGATCTCTGCGTTCAAGGCCAGCCTGGACTACAGAGTGAGTTCCAAGGCAGCCAGGGCTACACAGAGAAACCCTGTCTCCAAAAACAAACAAATAAAAAAAGTAATTTAAAAAGACACAAATGGAAAAAGAAGAACGAAAACAACAAAAGAGAAATAGACAAAAATAAAACAACAACAAAGAACCAGACTAAACCGTACACAAGACGTTTCTGGTTAAACCTGTTAAGGGGAGGGGTATGTGAGGCCCAACACCCAATGAGGGAAGGGGTATATGGACTACAATCCCCATGATTCACCGGGCCCCTCCTAAGAGAGAAAGCTCAAAGACAACACACATGGTAAATTTGGAAACCAACAGACTCAATACTCAAGTTTCTTTTGGACTCCCTTAGGGCCACCCAGAGAGAACAAAAGACATGAGATCCCAGGGATGGGGAAGT
>CABHPP010111253.1:0-11470 GCA_902168425.1 Peromyscus attwateri | reverse complement strand
GGCGGCTGGCAGTGCCTTCCTGTTCTCTCAATTCTCCTCTCTGTTAGTCCCACCTATACATCCTGCCTGGCTATGGGCCAATCAGTGTTTTGTTTATTGACCAATCAGAGCAAGACATTTGACATACAGACCATCCCACAGCAGGCTTCAAATTTGAGCTGAAGACCAGTGGCACACCAGGAATTTTCTAGTCATCTATCCTCATGGACTGAGAAGATTCCAGGTATGAGACACCACTGTTGGACAATGCAGACTCTACCCTGTAAGCCAATCTAAGAAATCTCCTTTTAAAATATATTAATTCTATCAGTTTTATTTCTGTAGAGACACCTGACCAATTGATCATGTCAACAGAGATCTACCCTTAGGAATGGATTAATGCTATGATGACCAATTATATTCCAAATAAAAAATTTCAATTCTATTCTCCCCTCTTTCCTTTACATGTGTTCTTATCCCTCACATTTTCTGAGATGGTGATGATACAAAGAGAAGGACCTTACCAAGATTCTACCTTTGTAATAGTCTCAGTCTCCAGATATATGAGAAGTAACATGTCTTCCCCCTTATAAAAGTTCCATCCAGCCTGTTGTACTCTGTTATGGCAACATAAAACAGACTGTGACAAAAAGAAGAGCATTAATAAAATTCACAGCTAAATTAAAAGAACAGATAAAATGCCAAGACCAGAAAGAACTTGGAACTTGGGTTGAAAATGAAAAATGTTCTAATTAATCTTAATCTAGAAGTGGGAAATAGGCTAACAGAATAGAAAAGTTAAGCTGTGCAGTTGCCTAAACTACACTGAGTAATCATTAAATGTTCAGTGAGAGGCTGGGCTTTGGATTGATTCAGTTAGGAATCATTGGTCTCCATAATTC
Source organism: Peromyscus attwateri (assembly GCA_902168425.1). Taxonomy (NCBI): domain Eukaryota; kingdom Metazoa; phylum Chordata; class Mammalia; order Rodentia; family Cricetidae; genus Peromyscus; species Peromyscus attwateri. The sequence continues at coordinate 10,589 of CABHPP010111253.1, read as the reverse complement.
CCTCGTGGAACAGTTAGAATTTATTAAGGTCTGCACTGGAGTGTACCAGATAGGATTAAGGAAGGAGGCAGAGACTCCCAGGAGCTTGGCTCTCATAGAATGTTCCTCTGCAAAACTTGAGTCTGGTGCTAGTGGTGGAAAGAACAGCAGGGATGTGGAAAATGAGGCTCATGGGGTAGCACTGCTGTGTTCCATTTTGTCACAGGCTATAAGCCAACTATCACTGCTTTGCAATCCCACAACCCTGAAACGTGCCATTAACCACATTGCTCACTAAACCAAACAATTGCTAGGTTCATTCCCAAGTGTCATTGTAAATACTGGGCTCAATCAGCATTCACACCAAGCAAAATGCATCTATTAAAATTTTGTATCCCTTGTTAGGGCCTAGCACAGTCTCTGAATATGGCATATGACAATAAATGCTGACTGAATTGGCATCTTCCAAAGACTGTCATTTAAATGAATCTGAGCATTAGAAGTATGTTTCCTTTCACATGGGCCATAAATAATCAAGATGTTGAAAAAAAAACAAAACAAAAACAAAACAGAAGCTGGAGGAATTGGCATAGGTATAGGCTATGCTGGTATAAAATAACAAACATTTCATTATAAAATTGATGTGACATGTGTATGTGTGTGTGTGTTCATATACAACATAGACACACAGCTTAACAACATGAAAATAACAAATTTAACAACTGTATAAATGTCCAGGATATGACATTTTTATTATTAATAATATTTATTGCATATAAGGAAACAATTTCATCTTTACTTATTTTTGTTTGAAGCAGGATCTCACTATATGGCCTAGGCTGTGCTTAATCTCTCAACTCTTGCTCCTTAGTCTTATTTCTATATGCTTGGCCTGAGAAACAGCTTTTAATCAAATTATCAGCAATAATAGAAGACAACTATAACTTCTCAGAGTGGAACTATAGAGATGGCTTACAACTCAAGATGATGAGGGATGTTTATGATGGCAAAGAGTAGACTAGAGAAAGAGACAAAACGTGATAGGCACACAGTACAGAGGAAAAGACCTGGGTGAGCTCTCCACAAGCAGAACTTGAGATGAATTTCTGACAATTGTGTAGTGACTATTGTCTCAAGGAGACCGTTGCTGAAAACAAGACAACCGTGATGGGACAGGGCAAAGAGCTGAACCAACATGTGCTTTGGGCAAGGTCACGTTTTTGCCTAATCTGACAGGGTACTTGGAGCATAACCAGTACCACAGTTTGTTGATATAGCTTGACAGCAAAGGTGAGGGCATAGATTGCTGTACTTCCCCATGGTCACACCAGTAAATACTCTGGTGGTAGGAAGAAGATGTATCTTCTTACATTCTTACAGCCCCATGGTTTCTATTGGTCCACAACACTAGGAAAGAGCCAGGTATGAACATTTCATCCTTATGTGCATTTGTTCCCATTGAAGCATCACTAAAGGAATGAAGACAGAGCATGGCAGACAATCAGAAGAGAACACTGCTGAACACCTGCTTTAGAATACGAGGTAGATAGAGGTGGTTTGTGTGGAGCCAAGATATTGATATGGTACAAAATGTGAAGTATGAAGACAAATTTGCACTTGTGTTTCATAAGCAGTGAGTGAAATGGATACAGTGTTCTTCATCTTCTTCCTCTACAGATGTTGGGGGTACAGACATATTCCACCTGTAAGTCTTTTATTCCCCAATAACTATTTAAAAGGATGTTTTAACATAACCTGTCTCTATAGCTCTGTCCTGGCTACATCTTCAGAAGAGTCAGAAATGCCTGTTTTACACACCTCAGGATTCTGAACTATTTTTTTTTGTTTTACTTTGCTTTTTCAAGACAGGGTTTCACTGTATAGCCCTGGAACTCTCTCTGTAGATCAGGGTGGCCTTGAAATCACAGAGATCTGCCTGTTTCTGCCTCCCTAGTTCTGGGATTAAAGGTATGCACTACCACTGCTCTCCTAACTCCTCCCAGATCCATCCCTTTCATACCCACCCAACTTTTTATTATATATATATATATATATATATATATATATATATGTCTTTGTATATTTTTCTCTCTCTCTCTCTTGTAGTCTTGGTTGTGTGGCCTTCTACTGGAGTACAGTCAACTTATCTTATGCTATACTCTTAAATAACACTGATTCTCACTCTCCCACCAGCTGTTAATTTCCAACAGCTCTCCTATAGGTGTGGGGCTTTGTGCCAACTTCCCTTTCCATATTGGGATCATGTCTGGTTTGAGCTTGCACAGGTCTTGTGCATGGTGTACCAACTCTGGTGAGTTCATATTTATAGCAGCCCTGTTCTGTCAGTAATCCACTGTCTCTTACATTATTTCTTCCCCCTCTTCCACATGATCCCTAAGACTTTGGAGGACGCAGTATGATATAGCTATAACTAAATAGGCCATACGCCATATAGGAGAAGCTACTCCTATTATTCTTAGATGTGCATAGTATTAAACTGACTTCTAATGACTTATCACTATATCCATAGATTAATACATCTCTCAACTCTCACTAGAGATACTTCTATTTGTTTAAAAGGAATACTAATACAGAGATGTACAACTGGACAAAGTGCAGAGAATAAGGCTGAAGAAAGATTAGCTTTAAATGGGGCATTTATAATTTTTGTTATTTGTACAAAATAGCATTTGGAAATGACTTGTTTGAATATTCAAGGTGAGATAATCTTTATCAGGATTAAGCAAAAAAGTAGCTATTGAAAATGATTTAAATTATCCTATTGATTAAATATGACTATATTTGTAAGTGGATGATACCATACCACATTTCGCAATAGAAGCCTGATGCACAGGTTCAGCTATCGCTCATGAAGCCAGCATGCTTACTGCTACTCAACAACTCAGAAACTCACCAGTTGAAAGCCCAACAGCTAACCCTCTGGGATTCCCCAAGAAGCTAAGGAGTAAATTCTGAAATGACCATTTAAGATGGCTGGCTTATGATTAAATCACATTTCCATCCTTTTTTGTCTTTGTTTCTGATAGGAAGCTAATGGAGGAGGGAGAGCAACATCATAAGATGTTATCTTATGTTATCTTATACTACATGATCACAATCAATGCCACTCTCTAGTCAAACACCTCCAGCTTGCCCATGCCAATAGCTTGAAGTCAGGGGGCTTTTGTAGCCTTGCTTCAGCCCCTATGAAGATTTGCATTCCCCTGCTTGATGGTTGCCTCCCACAGAAAGCACTTGACACTGGCTGGCTGCTTGATCAATTCTTTCCTTTTCCTCTTTCTCTTCCTTTCCTCTCTATTCACTTCTGCTATACTCCTTTAATTAGTTATAATGGTGGACTTTATTAACTGTCACAAGACACTTTCTGACCAACAAACATCAATCTCCATTTATACTGCATTCTACTTCTTTTTTCCTTTTTTAATATATAATTTTTAAATAATTTATTTAATTTTTATCTTATGTGCATTGGTGTAAGGGTGTCATCATCCCCTGGAACTGGAGATATAGACAGTTGTGAGCTGCCATGTGTGTGCTGGGAATTGAACCTGGGTCCTCTGGAAGAACAGTCAGTGCTCTTAACCACTGAGCCATCTCTCAAGGCCCTGCATTATACTTCTTTTTATTTTATTTTATTTTTTTATTAAGAAAAATTTTTCATTCATTTTATACACCAATCAAAGATCCCCCTCTTTCTTCCTCCTGCACCCCCAGCCTCTCCCTCCCAACCCTCCCACACTCCCCCCATACAAGAAGGCAAGGCCTCCCATGGGGAGACACATCCAGTAGAGGCAAGTCCAAGTCCTTCCCCCTGCCTCAAGGCTGCATAAGGTGTCCCATCATAGGTGGTGGGCTCCAAAAAGCCTGCTCATGCACCAGGAATGAATTCTGATCCTACTGCCAGGGGACCTCTTAAGCAAATCAAGCTACACAACTGTCTCACCATGCAGAAGTTCCATCTGGGCTCCACAGCCATTGATCCAACACTCATGAGTTCCCACTGGTTTGGTTTGGTCATCTCTACAGGTTTCCCCATCATGATCCTGATGCACTTGCTCATAGAATCCCTCTTCTCTCTCTCTGACTAGACTCCTGGAGCTCTGCCTGGTGGTTGGCTATGGATCTCTGCATGTGCTTCCATCAGTTGTTCTTATCACAAATTTAAAACTGGCTGCACACAGGAGTTTCTGTTCCCTGATTGTATGGAGAACGTGTACTTCCATGATCGGATGTTGCAAAACAGGGTATAGGGTTCTAATATTTTCTTGTTGGGATAATTATTGGAGGGAAACATTAATTTGTTTCAATTAATGATATAAGTTTGATAATAGTAGCCATTTGGTTAGATTTGTTATACTTGTTTCTTGTAACATAGGGATAGATTTGCAGCTGTAAATTTTCTCAGGTCCCTCTCAGCCCCATGGTCCTGTGTTCCTCCAGTCCTGCCTGGCCCTGAGGAACCTCACCTACTTATAAAATAATCATTTAGAGGCTTAATATTAACCACAAACTGTATGGCCCATGGCTTCTTGCTTCTTGCTAGCTAGCTCTTATAACTTAACTCAACCCATTACTATTAATCTATGTATTAATAGATTGCTACATGTTCTGTGGCTTTACCTGTGTCCCATTACATGTTGTTTCTTGACCAGCAGGTTGGCATCTCCCCCACTCCGCCTTTCTCTTTCCTGTCTTTCTCCTTGGATTTCTTGCCAGCCTTTAAGCTGCCTTGCCATAGGCCAAAAGCACTTTATTTATTAACAAATGGGAACAACATTTATTCACAGCGTACAGCAAGACATCCTACAGCACAGATTAATACAACTGGAAAGTCATTTATGAGAATGTAGTGAGAACTGCAATTTTATCCAGTACTGGGGTTTGAACCAAGCATGTTCAAATGGCTATGTCCCCAGCTCTGTTTTTTTTCATTTTGAGACTATTCATGTCTCACTAAGTTGTCCAGACTGGCCTTGTACTCATTCTGTAATCCAAGCAGGCCTTGAATTTGAAATTCTGCCTCTTCAGCTTCCCAGGTAGCTGGGGTCACAGGCTTGTGCTACCAGACAAAGCTTAATTTCCAATTCCCCTATATTTTGCAAGAAGCTATTCTTTCTAAGAAAAATAATCTGAAAAAAATAAAAATTATTGGAGGATTGATATATAAGTAGGTTTGTAACAGTACACAAATGTGGAAGACAAGGCAAAGAAGTGGGATGATTTCATTCCTGCAGCCGACTGAGCAATCAGTACAGTCTATAACAGAGAGTAAATGCAAGCTAAAATAAAGCCAGCTCCACAGACCATCACACAAAAGAGAGAACACAAGTCATCCACTTTTTCATGAAGACTGTTTAGAAAAGCAGGTGCACTTATTAAGTTCAATAAGAATGAATGCTTTATCTATAATTGCAACTATGAACACAATACTGCTGTATAGCAGTTTTCTCTGAGATTATAGCCTTCTATCTTGGAGAGCAGTTCATTAAGACACAGGCTGGTAGAAAGTCTGTTTAAGACCAGCATGTTCTGAGGGAGGTGAAGTAGTTTATCCTGCTTCAAAACTCATTAAGGCACATGATGTGTTAAGGGGAAGCGAAACATTCCGTCTAGGGAGCTCCCAAAGCTGACCAGAAATCCCAGTCTTTTCCAGCCTGGTGCATACTTACCTTGTGAAGCCTATCCTCAGACAAGCTGAGTTGCCTGGAAAGGGATACTCTCCAACTTCCAAACTGGTTAGATTTTTAAAGGCTGTGAAGTCTAGGTTTCCAGATTTTGTGAATCATCACCCATATTATACTGGGGTTTTGATCATTTAGCTGTCAGTGAGTCAATTCTGTTCCTATTAGTAACCCCTGACTCATATTCCTGTCTCACTGGCTCAATAAATTGGACATCGGTGGTATCTGTACTTCACTTTGTCCTTGGTTCCCTAACTGGGGTGAACAAATGGTAGTTCACATTTCTCTATGAACAATGTATCACAACAGTGTGTGTGTGTGTGTGTGTGTGTGTGTGTGTGTGTGTGTGTGTGTGTGTATGATTGAAAGGATTTTATTTTTAGGTTAAAAGGATTGAGACAAATTTCCAAAAACTGTAATTTTATATGTTAATATCTTATGTGTAAAATATTAGTAAGAAGAGAAATGGAATGTTTGGCTTTTAATAAATTGCAAGCATAAAATCATTTAATAAATTTTTAAACAGCTTTCATCATTGCTGAATCTTTCCTTAACTAGAGCCATTGCTATGTGTTTTTTTATTGGGTTTGTAAACTAAAAATGAATACACTGGAAGGCACTTGAACCACATCCACACTGCACATCTGGGAAGTAGTTTCTGTTTAAAACTATTTGGTATAAGGAACTTGTTGACAGTGATGGATTTCAAATCATATTTTTCATTAAATGCAAACATCAGCTGATGTTGGTGTTGCAAAATTGCCTGTGCCCCTTCCACGGTGAGGTGTCTGTAATGTGAGTTTCCAGTGTGTTAGCTCTTCCCTTGAAAGAATCCATTCTCATTCCCCTCTAGGTTTTCTTTCCATACTCTCCTTGCATCTTCAGAGTTGTTGAAATTAATAGCTAATATATTCAGGCTCAAATGTGTTCCTGCAGCCCATAATGTTGTTAATTAGCACCTAAGTTTGACAAGGTATCATAAAACTATGCATATTGTTTTCTATACAAAATGGCACACGTAGGGTTATAAAGTGCAAACCATTAATTCACTCTATAAAATAGACACTAGCATATTGGAGGAAGAGATTATCATATTCAGGTTAACAGGATCAAAAGTCACTTTGCAAGCAGCTTAATGCCTTGTCCAAGTTATTTTCTGACAGTTCATTAGTTTTTAATTTTTGCTGGCATCAGAAAGGCCCCTCATGCTCAGCAGAAAAGCTATGGTAATCTGCACTGATGAACAAGGCCAAGCCAGTGTGCTTGGCAGATACTGGGCAGACATTGTCAGTTCTATGACAGCTAACTCAAACAACACTGGCGAGGATGCATGGAGTCCCATTTAGAAGGAACTTACTCATACATTAAACAGGATAGAAACAAACAAACAACAAAACAGTGGTTTCTTACGTCATGATTTCTGAAGAGGTTTCCACTGGGTTCTGTCCTGATAGACTGTTCTAGGGGCCTGAAACATTCAGAATTTACTTTACATTCATGAATTAGACAAATATGTAATCACGGAATACATATAGATTACAGATATGTAAAGGTATTTATGATTATGAGTAGATACTTCCAACCCGGGTTGACTCCCTAACCGCATCAGTGAAGACCCACTTAATATGGTGTGTTCTTGATTTTAATTGACTAATTTATACACACTTCCATTTAACTGTTTCTGTAAGTTTTCCCTTTCAATTTCCAATCGTTACTGTAATTCTTTAGGCTTCTATTGCAGGATTCAGCTGACCATCATCTTCCTTGACACTGATAGGACACACTCAGACTGTTAGGACCCAGTACTAGCTGCCCAGTTCCAATGTGTTTAGGTAAACAAGAAGAGTTAGCAAATGTTCAACTTTACTAGGGACCAAGACACCAAAAGCAAAGAAACTTGGAAGGAAACAGAAGAGGAAGGAAATTCTGGTCCACAACCCCCACCGGGTATAGGAAGTGAGTAGTTTCAGAATGTGTATGTCGGGGGGCATTATGAGAATGTGTCTTCCCTTAATAAGAGCAAATATGACGAATGTCTCTGTAAATAAGAGCAGGGTCCTGAATCCCATCAGGAAGTACAAAGGGCGTCTGTAGAAGCTGAGGACTGCTGTGTAAGTCACTTTCTTGTTGGTCTGACAGAAATTCTGAGAGAACAACCTGAATGAAGGAACTGTTTCTTTTCACTCATGGCTTCAAAGACTTAGTCTATCAATGAAGAGGGTGGAACAGCTCCCATTGTGGCTGGCAGTCTCATAGACATGTGAGGATATGTTCACATGGGATTCACTAAGATGGGCAGGACCCAATATGGGTGGCACAGTCCTGTAAGCGGGAGGGCCAGATGACATAGAAGAGGGAAATGAGAGATTCCACCACCACAGACACTCCCTCTGCTTCCCAGCAGCTGAGACTAGGAAGGTTCCCACATCCTCAGACTTTCATAGCTGTCATCATACATGGTCACCAGTAATGACAACAGCAACTGTTCCAGCCGTGAAGGACCATAACAAAGACACATAGACTGAAGCCACAATGCCAAAGCCTCCTCTGTGGCAGCTGCCTTCCTCACTAGATGCAGAAACTGGTTAAGCAGTATGGAGGGGAGGCAAAAGCAGAAGCCTTTGAAAAAGGAACGAATCAGTGAGGAGATACCATGAATTGGACAGTGATTGAGTTAATGATACTCAGACCTGAATAAAAAAATGATAGAATCAGACAGAGTGTACCCGATTATGCTCAATTAAGTTTTTTACTATTAGTGAAGTGGGTATTGAGCTCACATGAATTTGATTATATATATATATATATATATATATATATATATATATATATATATATTTGGCAGTGGGCTCACTGAAAAACTTCTTCCTTAGATATATTAATATTCACACAAACTTGATAAAAATGAACATGGAAAATATAGTTACTGTCACTAAGAAATGAGAACTTTGAGCCTCTATGTTTCGGAGTTTGGCCTGTAATCCACAGCCTGCTTATTCCAAAGTCCTGCTTATTCTTTTATTGGGCCTCCCAAACAGTCACACAGTACAATATAATTCAGCCACAGAGTGTGGGGACCAGTACATCAATATCCATAAAGAGGGTGTCAGTTTCTCTGTACACTAAGATTCAATTATAGATAGAGGGTGCCTGTCACCCAGGACACCATGATCCTCCCATAAAGAGAGGGTTTCAGTCACCCAGCACACTACAGCTGGCCCACAGAGAGTACTATCCTATTTCCCTAATGCCAGGAAAACATGTCACAATGAATTGATGCTCAGTTGTATTCGCAATGAGCTTTGGAAATCAAATTTTGGCTGTATAGTATCTGAACTAGTGGCCCATCTTCAAGAAAGGAGTTTGAAAGGGGAGAAAGAGATGTGCATGTTGACTCAGTAAGAGCGCTGAAGACCTGGAGAGTAATCAGTACATTTAACAAGAGTTACAAAGAGACTATTAAAGGTGCCACAGTAACAATGGGTTACATGGGGACAAACATACTTCTGGGAACCCAACTACTGTCCTCAGGACAGAGCGGGAGGGAATGACAGCCTAGAGGACAAGAGATTGTTGCTCTATAGGGCACAAACAGGGCTCCAGACACCCTGGAAAAGCAGGAAGGAATTAATAGGTGTTAGAAATATAATCATGCTATAATGCATATTAGTTGTAAACCATTAATATCTATCTTTCATATAATATGAATATTACAATCTTTATTTATTTAAATGGTAAATTTATTTTTTACATTTAATTTATATAGGTTATAAAATAAAATGTATTACATATTTCTGCTAATTATTTGTGTTAAAATACAAAATGCATTTTAAACATTAAATATTAATTATTGGATATAATTAAAGATTAATCCTTTATGTGCAATCTTATAACTTCATTCAAAAGCTGACCACCTACATGATGTTGGTACCCCAAGATTACATTAAAGCTTCCTGTCACCTAGGCACACCATCATGCAGTCCACCATCAAGGCTCTGGTGGCTCTTGTACAAGTAACTTAACTGCACAGCCAACTATATAAAGTACAGAACACAATCATCTAAAAACCAGCACAATCAATGTTACTGGCATCTATATTTACTATATGTAATAGTTAATAATGATTGTCAACCAAGCTCTGGGAATATCTGTGGAGGAGTTTCTAGACTGGATCAATTGACATTGAAGACCACCCCCTGGGTGACACCCGTCTGTGAGCTGGGGTCCTGGACTGAATGACAAAAAGAAATTTGACAGAGCACCATCAATACTCTGTCTGTGCTTCCCGACTGTGGGTGCAGATCTGGCCTGCTGCCTCCTGCTCTACCTCCATTCCTCCTCATGGCGCATTGTAGCCACAAACTATGAGACAGAACAAGCCCTTCCTTCTTTAAGGTGTTTTTTGTGGGTATTTTTTTTTCACAACAACAAGAAAGGTAGTCAACACCAACTACACTTTAATCACTAGCACAGAGTATAACTTTGCTCATCAACAACAGAAACCGGTAGCTGCAGTCAGTTGCGGACCCTCAGGACCATCCAGAAGCAGGTGTTGTCATCTCAGGAGGTGGCTCCCCGTGTGCACGGCTGCTGGTGAACTCCTCCCAGGAGGAGGAGATTCGGGGTCAGAAGACAATGCCAGTGTCCTGACCATAAGTTTGAAACAAAGTAAAGGTTGTAAATAGATTTAAAAAGGGAAAAAGTTTTAGCATAAGATAAACATATATATATATACAATATATATATATGATTTTTATACCTTACAAATTAGTCAAGATGTTTTCAAAATTAAGTTTCTAAAATAAAACTGATAGTAAGCTAAGTTTAATTTACTGTTAAAGAAAATACAACTCGCCGGGTGTTGGTGGCTCACGCCTTTAATCCCAGCACTAGGGAGGCAGAGCCAGG
>CABHPP010111252.1:0-11294 GCA_902168425.1 Peromyscus attwateri | reverse complement strand
TGTTCCGAGTGGTCTAACCGCTCTCCTGTCTCCCTAGTCAGAGCTCGCGGTCTGGCCTGCGCTGCCAGATCACCCGATCTCCAGGCAATCTTCGGTTTGTAGGCCTGTAGTGGTGTCTTTTAACTTTCTCTTGCCTCTTAGATACTTTTGCCATTAAATTTTTTTTTTAAAAGACTCAGCAAGTTGAGGCTTAGAATCTCATCTCTTAAAAACAAAACAAAAATATGTGGTAGAAAAGTTGAAAGAGCTATTACTGAGTACGGTAAAAAAAAAAAACTGATGCTGGGAACAAAGGTCTCAGTTGTGTTAGAAAAAAGGCAAGAGGCCTGTATATGAGGCCTTGTTTGTGTCGCATTTGGAGTTATTACAAAGTTATGGATAATAAATTGTGGAGGACATTATAGAGACCTATTTTCTTATGCTTATGCAGCTACTTCAGTATTAAATCTTGAGATAGTATTTAATTTACTCCTTGTTCCATATTTTAGTCCAAGACTTGGTATGGTTTCTACATTGTAGCATGGTTGCTGCCGGGCTTTGTGTATGACTGCTTTTCTACGACTGTACCAATATAAGAATTGCAGAACTCTTAATTATTATTATTGTTGTTTCAGGATTTTGAGTAGTGTTTAAGTCGCTCAGCTGACATTCAGTTTTTCTTTGATCAGGCGTTTTGTTTTAGCTTTTCATATACTTTATAGAAGTTTGAGAACTCTTGGCAGTTCCAGAAAGTGCTATTGTAAAATTAGAAAGTATTGCCTGGCGGTCTAGGTGCATGCCTTGCCTCTAATTCCTGCACTCGGGAGGCAGAGGCAGGCGAATCTCTGAGTTCGAGGGCGGCCTGGTCTACAGAATGAGTTCCATGACAGCTAGAACGGTTACACAGAGAAACTCTGCCTTGAAACAAACAAACAAACAAAAATTAGCAAATATTAAAAATGGATGGGAGTCTAATTGGAGTAGACCAAAGTAAAAATTAGTACTTCTTGATTGAGGGGAGTAAATTTTTTTACTTATAAAAAATTATTTCGAAGGTATTTTATTCAAGCTCCCAAAACAGATGAGTTATTTTGGTTTTTGAATTACTGAAATAAATCCGATTTAAAGTATGAAAACAAATCACTTCCATTTAGTTAGAGCTTAAATCAGTGCAGACGTTCCAAACTTCTGTCCCACACATCACTTTCCAGTTTTGAAGGGTCTGCTTTGTTTGCTTTGTTTCCTTTTTCCCTCAGTCTTTTCTCTTACTTTGACTTCAGTCTTTTTCTTCTGCCTCTGGTTCATCCACACTGAGACTGTCCATGCTGTTCTAGAAGAGTCTTTTTGTTTCTCTTAATCCCAGTCTCCATTTTTCAAGTCATCCTTTTCATAATCCTTCATGACTTTGTTTTCTCCTGCAATGTTTGGATACCTCCACAGTTACTATCTCTTTTTTTTTTTTTTTTAAAGATTTATTTATTTATTATGTATACAGCATGTATGACTGCAGGCCAGAAAAGGGCACCAGATCTCATTACAGATGGTTGTGAGCCACCATGTGGTTGCTGGGAATTGAACTCAGGACCTCTGGAAGAGCAGTCAGTGCTCTTAACCACTGAGCCATCTCTCCAGCCCCCTCAGTTACTATCTCTTTAACATCTTTCTTAAACATCACTGCCTACTTTTGAGGATACTTTTTAAGTGTATTATGTTCCTTTCAGGCATTTTTTTTCTCTCTTTTCAGCATGAACCTCCCTTTTTCACACCATAAGCTTTACCTTTGAGCACACCATGTGAAGGACACCAGCTGAAGCCATTTAGTTATTTATTTTGGGTTTTAAAGACAGGGTTTCTCTGTAGCTCTGGCTGTCCTGGAACTCTCTGTAGACCAGGCTGACCTTAGAACTCAGAGATCTGCCTGCCTCTGCCTCCCGATTGCTGGGATTAAAGTTGTGTGAATTTATTTTTTTTATTTTTTATTTTTTTCCTCGAGACAGGGTTTCTCTGTGAAACAGTTCTGCTGTCCTGGAACTCACTCTGTAGACCAGGCTGGCCTCGAACTTATGAAGATCCACCTGGCTCTGCCTTCTGAGTGCTGGGATTAAAGGCGTGTGCCAGCACCACCTGTCGTGAATTTAGTTTTTAAGACAGGGTTTTTATGTAGTCCTGGCTGTCCTGGAACACAGAGATCTGCTTGCTTCTGGAGTTAAAGGTCTCAAAAGGGGAGTACATTTTGGAATTCTGTTTACTTTTATTCCAATTGCATTATGTTATCTGGTTAAGATTTTATGGTTCTATTTTTATTATTTTTTAAAAATCTTATTTTTTACTTTATATGTATGGGTGTTTTGCTTTCATGTATGTCTGTGTGTCATTTGTGTGCTTGGTCCCCAATGAGGCCAGAAGAGGGCATCAGATCCCTTGGAACTGGAATTACAGACAGTTGTGAGGAACCCAGTAGGTGCTGGGAATCCCCATCCTCTGGAAGAGCAGCAGTGCTTTGAAGTGCTGAGCCCTCTCTCTAACCCTGATTCTGTTAAAAGAGACAGCACTAGAGAAGACACAGCACTGATTTGAAAGTTGACATCATTTCAGTTAGTATTGGTCTCTTAATCTACTTGGTCTCCATTTTATCCCTAAAATGTGAATAGGCCATAGTTTTCACTGGGTGGTTTTGGAAACTCAGCACATAAAATGATAGTGGGAAAAAAAATCCCAGCCACTCAAGAAGGATGCTTGTATTAGGAAATTATGGTAGATGTTAGTGGTCCTTATCTGTAAGGTAGAGTTGATATGCCACAGAGAGTACTTTATAACTAGAAATTACTACTTAACTGGTAGTGGAACTTGAGCCCAAATTCAATGTTAAATTTAAAAAAAAAATTAAGTTTTTATCTAGGTTTGCATTAACATTCCAGCTACTTCTTGATGTATGTCCTACAGATATACTTGTTAATCCTATTTAGAGAAATTTCAGACTTTTTTTTAAGTTTTATTTTGACTGTGTTTGGCCTGCATGTGTGTATGTGTACAACATACCATGGTGCCTACAGAGGTCAGAAAAGGGCTTTGCATCCCTTGGGACTGGAACTGCCATGTGGGTGCTGGAAGTTGAATCTGCGTTGAATCTGGGTCTTCTGCAAGAATAAGTGCTCCTAACTGCTGAGCCATCTCTACAGTGTACCCTGTTTTTATGTTTTTCTTACTGACAGAATTTGTACCTTTTCTGGTTTGGGCTCTCACATAATCCCTTCTTTTCTTGTGTCTTATTTAGCTTGGGCTGGCTTGGAACTCTGTATTGATGATGTCCTTGACCTGCTGATCTCCAGTGTCCACCTCAGATGCTGGGATCACCAGTTGACTCTTTAGTGTCAAGAGTTCACAGTAAGGGAAGGACTCTCTTAGAATCTAGGGAGGTTGTTTTTAAGATTTATTTTTCATGTATTTTATGCATATGAGTGCTCTATTTGCATGTATGCCTGCATGGTGGAAGAGGGCATCAGATCCCATTATAGATGACTGTGAGCCACCATGTGGTGGCTGGGAATTGAACTTGGAACCCCTGGAAGAGTAGCCACTGCTGAGCCATCTCTCCAGCCCCCTAGGTAGCTTTTTATTTTCCCATTGTAGCTGGAGAGTTTTCTCTCCGGGTCCCGCCAAGCCCCGGCAGTCCATAGCCCACTTCTAAAATAAACACACCGACTCTTATATTATTTAAACTGTTTGGCCATTAGCTCAGGCCTATCATTGTCTAGCTCTTACTCTTATATTTAGCCCATTTCTATTAATCTGTACTTTGCCACGTGGCTCGTTGCTTACTGGTACCTTACTTCTTCCTTGTCCTGGCGGCGGCTCCAGGCAGTCTCTCCCTCTGCCTTCCTGTTCCCTCAGTTCTCCTCTGTTAGTCCCGCTATACTTCCTGTCTGGCTCCTGGCCAGTCAGTGTTTTATTTATATAGAGCGATATCCACACCATCCCAAAGTGGATGAGTAGACCTAGGATGAACAATTGCGATAATTTTATTTATTCTTATTTGTACAGTTAATTAATTTTTGAGACAGGGTCTCATTTAACCAGGAAGACCTCTGACTCATGGTCTTCCTACTTGGATTATAGGCATGTTTTGCCACACTGGCCTTGCAGAGGTAATTTGATGACTCAAGTTTCTTCTTTTTTTTTTTTTTTTTCCTTCGAGACAGGGCATGACTGTCCTGGAACTCACTTTGTAAACCAGGCTGGCCTTGAACTCACTGAGATCTGCCTGCATCAGCCTCCCAGTCATTGGGATTAAAGGCACACCCCCCCACCGCCAACCCCTTCAACTCATTTTTAAAACTAATTTCTGCTCCTTTTATTTCTTGGTTATCTACCTGTATATGGTTCATTTTTGGGTTATAATGGAGTACTTGTTGATGTGTTGCTTTTGTTTTCCCCCACTGGATTTTAGACTTCAGATCATTTATAGTATACATGAAGGTGCATTTGAAGAGGAATGGTTGCCTGGTTTTGTCAAATAAGCCACCAGTCTTATACTTGGAATGATTCTTTCCTTGGAAGGTTTATTTGCTCCATCCAGTAGATTTTATTTATTGGTCCACATGTGGTTAGAGGTCAACTTTGTGGAATTGGTTTGCTCCATCCACCTTTATGTGGGTCCTGGGTATCAAACTCATGTATACTGGCTTGTGTAAATAGCACCCTTACCTGCAGAATTTGACCCCAACAGATTCTTAAGAATGCTTCCTGTGGTTGGGTAGTGGTTTTGGTCTCTTTCTATCTCCCCACTGATTTTCCACCGAGTACCAGGTTAGATGTGTCACCTCTGTGGCTCGATATCAAGCCAATAGATTATTTTTTGCTTGCTTGCATAATTTTGACCCAGGGTCTAGATATGTAGTCCTGTATAGCCAGGTTGGTGTTGAGTTTATCATCCTCTCACTTTAGTGTCTCCAAGTGCTGGGATTACAGGCCACTATGGCTAGCTCTGCCTCTTATAGTCTGCAGTTAACCAAACTATGCTTGAAAGGGAGTTTAGGCCTCATAAGGAAGAAAGTAGGCTATTACACTAAGTTTACTTTGTAGATTGTATAATTTTAGTGTTTGTAGTTCTTCTTAACAGGTGATTAAGCTTTGTGAAGTAGTTCTTCACGTTATCTACCTGTTCTCCAGGTGGATCTTTGGAGTAAGTATGTTTTTCCCTGAGGCCATTTAGATTTTGATTTTCTTGGTAGTTCCTTCAGTTTCATTGGCCAGAAGAAAAAGGAATTTATGATTTGAGGCTTATCTGCTTTGTTTTGAGTGTGGGGAACCTTGGTGATAGTTTCCTGGTTTTGCTTCATTTAAGAAGGCATTCTAATGTAGTTGTGCATGTCTTTAGTCCCAGGAAGAGGCAAGTGGAACTCTGAGTTCCAGCCTGGGCTACATAGTGAGTCCAGGACAGCCAGTACTACATAGTGAGACCCTATCTCAAAAAACTGGCAGAGGGGTGTGTTCTAGCTGCACATGGTGACCGTGCCTATAAACCCAGCACCTGGGAGACCCCAGATTCAGGAGGTCAAGGCCAGCCAGGGCTACATGATGAAACACTGCCTTGGGAAAAATAATTCTAGCTGCTTGTGCTGTTCTTAGTTTTCAGTAGTGAACAACATTTTTTTTTTTTTTTTTTTTTTTTAATTGAGACAGGTTTCTCTGTGTAGCCCTGGCTGTCCTGGAGCTCTGTAGGCCAGCCTGGCCTCCAACTCGGAGATCAGCCTGCCTCTGCCTCTCAAGTGCTGGGATTAAAAGTGTGTGCCACCATAGCCTGGCAATAATAGCTTGGAGACTGGGTCTTTGTGTGTGTGCACCCAAACATGCAACTATGGTTGCTGGGAATTGGACTCAGGTCCTCTGAAAGGCAGCTAGTGCTCTTAATCTCTGAGCCATCTGTCCAGTCCCAATAATAGATATTTTTAAAAAATGTTTTTTGAAGGCTGGGCTTGGTTGTACATACTTTATTTAATCCTAGCACTGTGGAGATGCAGAGGCAGGCAGATTCCGAGTTCAATGTTGTCTAGTAAGTACTTAAGTTCCAGTTCAGCAAAATCCTGTCTCAGAAAAGAAAAAAAGTTTGTTGAGGGAAACAAATCTTGTAGAAAAAATTGTATGCCTTGTTAAATTGAAAGGATTTTCTTTGGAGACAAGGTCTTATTATATAGGTAAACCAATCTCACCACCGCCCGGCTTGCCTTTAATTCTTTAATCCCAGTACTCAGGAGGCAGAGGCAGGCTCATCTCTGAGTTCCAGGCCTGGTCTACAGAGCAAATTCCAGGACAGCCAGGGCTACACTGTGAAACCCTGTGGGGGTAGGGAGTAGGGATCCTGGGCAGTTGCGTATTATTCTTTAATTGCTCATTTTTTGTGTACAAATAATAAAAGTTAGCTTTTATTATTGAAATGTTCTTGCCATGTAACTGAGGTGTTCTCATCCTCTTGTGTAGCATGCTCTACAGTTGTGGTACCACTAGGGCAAGCCTAATAGTTATCATTTAAAGCTACAGTAATGTTTTGGTATATTGCAAAAGCTTAGTTTCCCACACCAATTTATGTTAATTAACTCATTTTAGTTCCTTTCTTTTTAGAAGGATTCATTTATTTCTGTAAGTACGGTGTTGTTGCCATACGTGGATTTTTTTTTTTCTTTTTCTTTTTTTTTTCCCTAGACAGGGTTTCTCTGTGTAGCTTTGTGCCTTTCACTCTACTGTAGCCCAGGTGAGCCTCAAACTCACAGAGATCCGCCTGACTCTGCCTCCCAAGTGCTGTGATTGAAGGCCTGCGCTACCACACCCAGCCATACATGGATTTTTAAGGCTATTTATAAACTGAAGTGTAATAGGCCCTCTTTGGGGTCATCAACAACAGCTCCCAAATCATGACACGGAGACTTAGTAGTTATGACTTAGTAGTTATGAATGCTTGGCCTTAGCTTAGGCTTATTTCTTACTAGCTCTTATAACTTCTCTTCATTCTACGTTTGTTTCTACGTTTGGTTTTTACCTTTATTTATGTATGTCCTATTCTGTGTCTGTCTGTCTGACCCTGGGAGTCTCCCTCTTTCTCCTTTGTTCTCTCTCCTCCTCCTCCCTAGCCTAGATTTTTTTCTCCTACTTATTCTCTCTGCCTAGGACCATTCAGCTTTTTATTAGAACAATCAGGTGCCTTAAGTAGGCAAGGTGAAAACAGCAACACATTTTTACATAATTAAACAAATGCAGCATAAACAAATGTAACACACACCTTTAGCATAGTTTAAAGTAATGTTCCATAACACTGAAGTATCTATAAATGAGCCTTCAAGACTTGAGTTAGAGCATTTCAGTGTATACTTAATCATCTCTTTGGCTGTCATAGCTGGTGAGTTCTATCCTGACTTAAATTCCTGTTCACGGTACTGTAGGCGGTACTCTAAATAAATAAGAGTACCTGTGCTGCCTTAAGATGAACCCAGTTTGAAGGCCTTATGATGGTAAACATCTGATGGTCTGGAAACCCAAAATGAGTTCTCACAGCCCATCTGAAATTTACTCATGAGTTGTAACTTAAGCAACTTTGTGTCCTTAGAGAGGTTCAGGAATATCATGTGGAGCACCTCCCTCTTTACTTTTTCCTCCCAAACTTAAGTGCTTGTAGTTGTCTTGTTAACAGAAATGCACCAGTATGTTAACTTCGACTTCAGTATTTTGTATTGTTTTGTTTTTTGTTAATTCCTTTGTGCTCTTTAACTTAGAAGCATCCTTGCTCTTGCTTTTATTTTGTTTCCCGTATTGTATCTTTTGTAATGTGTACTTAACTTCTAATAGGTTCTGTAAGATTTTTAGTCTTCATTTTACTATTGCTTTACTTAGTGTACATTCCATTTTATACAATTAAGTTCTTTACTCCTTAACTACTCCCCTACCCCACCCCCTTGGTACTGGGGACAGAGCCCTGGGATTGCTTTTGTTAGGTACACATGCTCTACCACTCAGTAAAATCTCTAACTTTTAACAGCTTCTTTTTTCTTTACTCTTTTTCTCCTCTCCTCCTTTCTTTCTTCTCTCTCTCTCTCCCCCCCCCTCCCCCCCCCCCCTCTCTCCCCCCTCTCTCCTCTCTCCTCCCTCGCTCCACTCGAGACAAGGTTTCTCTGTGCAGCCCTGCTATCCTGGAAGTCACTCTGTAGACCAGGCTGCCCTGGAACACACACAGAGGTCACCTGCCTCTGCCTCCTGAGTGTAGGCTGAGATTAAAGGTGTGGGCCACAACCACCTTGTTTACCCTTAACTTCTAAACTTAGATCTTTGGTGATAGTGGGACCAGTAGGGGATCCTCCCTCCCCCAATCTTTCTCCTCATTAGGTTTTTTTTTTTTTTTTTTTAAATGACGATGTCTTGTTATATAATGTTGCCCAAGATGGCCATAAACTCTGATCCTCTTGTTTGGTCTTCCTGAATATTGGGATTACAGGGATGTTCTAGCAAGTACTACTGAATCTTTGACCTCTCCTAAATTTAGGGCTTCACATTGTTAGGCTCAGTTTCTACCACTAAATTATTCCTAGCTCAATCTTTGACTTTTTAATATTTTATTTATGTATATGGGTATGATGTTTGTATGACTGTATACCATATGTGTGACCACGTACTATATGTGTGCCTGTTGCCTGTGGAAACCAGAAGAAGGTTTTGGTTCCCTTAGAACTAGAGTTACATACAGTTGTGAGCTGCCATGTAGGGGCTGGGGAATTTAATTCACACACTCCAAAGAGCAGCTTAACCGCTGAGCCATCTCTCCATATACAATCTTTGGCCTCTTTATTTTAATTTAATTTAATTTAATTTAATTTTATTTTTGGTTTTTTGAGACAGGGTTTCTCAGTGTAGCTTTGTGCCTTTCCTGGATCTCACTCTGAAGACCAGGCTGGCCTTGAACTTACAAAGATCCGCCTGGCTCTGCCTCCCAAGTGCTGGGATTAAAGGCGTGCCACCACGCCCAGCTTTATTTTTTTAAATCTTTGACGTGAAGAGTAGAAATCTTTTTTAATTCTTTGTAGTGTCTGGCACCAGTATAACATAGTGTCAGCTACAGTTTTCTTTTTTGATGTGACAGTTCTTATGAAAAATAGAATTTCTTTTTTTTTTTTCTTTCCCCAAGACATGGTCTCTTTATGTAGTCTTGGCTGTCATGGAGCTCACTGTGTAGGCTAGGCTAACTTCAAACTCACAAAGATAGATCTCTTCCCTCTGCCTCCCAGGGCTGGGATTAAAGGCGTATGCCACCACTCCTGGTTATTTTAACTTTATTCTAAGTTGGTAGCTATTGTAGGATATGAATTTTTCAGTTAGACTTATTAAAATTAGCTACTTAGTTTTTTTCCTTTTTGGTGGTGGTGAAAAAGGGTCTCATGTAGCCCAGGCTGGCCTGAAACTTCAATATGGAGCCAAAGATGACTTTGAACTTCTGTCTCCGGGTCCTGGTGATTGGATTACAGACATGTACCACCATATTCAACAAAACTAAATGTTTAAAAACTTTTTGTGTATGAATGTTTTGCTTTCATGTATGTTTGTCCACCAGTATATACTTGGTGTTCATGAGGTCAGAAGAGGGTATTAGAGCCCTTGGAATTGAAGTTGATGATTGTGAGCTATCATGTGGGTGTTGGGAACCAAATCTAGGTCCTCTGCAAGAGCAACAAATGTTCTTGACCACTGAGCCATCTCTCAGCACCAAATCAGGTACTTGTAAGGATTTTTTTTTTTTTTTAAAGATAGGGCAGAAAGACCTGTTGATCTTCCTGCCTCCACTTCCTCAGTGTTAGGATTATAGGTATGAATCACCATGGTTTATTTGGTGCTGGAGAGTGAATTCTCAGGGTTTTGTGTATGCTGGGTAAAGTATTTTACCAACTGAACTACATTCTGAGCTCACTATTAAGGAATTGTTAAGGCACAAGATAACTTTGGTAAACTGATGTAAATTTAATGTTAGTAGCTTGTATTTTTTTTTTTTAACTAGATGGCAGTTTACCAATACATATCCATTGCATTCTGTTTGCCAACATTATTGGAGGAATATGAAAAGCACTGAAAACAATCTGTGTTCTTGGAGTTTTGTTGTGTTTCATATAGTTGACACAGGAGTTGTTTGGTCATGTCTGGCAGAAAGTATACTTAGTACATGTAAAGGTCTAGGTTTAATTATCAGCACTCCAAACTCTTCCCCAAATGAAAAAAAAAAAAGAATTATATAGGAATACAGTATTCTCTCTCTCCCTCTCTCTCTCTCCACTTCTCTCCCCCCCCCCCCTTTCTTTCTTCCTTCCTTTTCCCCAAGACAGGTTTCTCTGTGTAGCCCAGGCTGTCTGATGTTCTGGAACTCACTTTGTAGACCAGGCTGACCTGGAGATCCATCTGCCTCTGCCTCCCGTGCTGGGATTTAAAGGTGTATGCCACCACTGCCTGGCTGGAATACAGTATTTATCATGAGCAGCATTCTATAGATATTCTAAAGGCATGTTTTTTTTTGCAAGAGGTTTATGTCAGTAATTCCAGCATTTTTACAGGAGAATTGTTGCAAATTCAGAGTTAGTCTGGACTATATAATCAGTTTGAGGGCTATGCTACAGAGAGAGACTCTGTCTTTTTTAAAAAAAAACTTAATGTGTATAGGTGTATGTATGTTTTGTCTGGTGTCCCTGGAACTATAGATCAGCAAACAATTGTAAGCTACCATGTAGCTGCTAGGAATCAAACCTTGTACTCTGGAAGGGGAGTAGTGCTTTTAATGTCTGAACTATCTCTAGCCCAAGACTCTGCCTTAAACAAACCAAAGTAAATAAGATAAAATCCTTTTGTTTTATTCACTTTTATTAAGATGAACAGGTGGGCTGGAGGTGTGGCTCAGTAGGTTCTGGGTTCTATTTCTATGCCCAGCCTGAAAGACAAGTGAAAAGTAAAAGAATAGTAATTTGTGAGTGGCTGAAGTGATGGCTCATTGGTTAAGAGTTCCTGTTCTTCCCGCTTGTTGGTTAAAGGCTCTTGTTCTAGAGGACCCGATTCAGTTCCTAGCATGTAGGCAGATTTTTCTGTCCCACCAGCCTGTTCCCAAATAACTACTCGGAGGCTTCTTACTATGAAAGCTCAATCCATAGCTTGACTTGTTACTAACTAGCTCTTACAACTTAAAATAACCCATTCTTTTTTTTAATCAATGTACTTTTTGTCTCATGACTTTACTACCTTTACTTTGTGCTGCCCATGCCGTTTCCTCTCTCTCTCTCTCTCTCTCTCTCTCTCTCTCT
>CABHPP010111251.1:8274-19747 GCA_902168425.1 Peromyscus attwateri | reverse complement strand
TTTACTTACAACTGTTCATTGCAATGAGTCATTGGTCTGGTTTGAGGCCTCTGGCTTCTGCTATGCTATCAATATTGGACCCTCAGTGGGGCTCCTCTTGGATATCCTGTTGTTGTCCTGTGTCATGGAGATCCTGTAGCTTCACATGCTCCACAGTTCACAGATGAGGTGGATGTTGGAGTGGGCCAACTCATTATTCTGGTTCTGGGCCTGGGTGGTAGCTGGGTTGGTCAGCCTGCCAGCTCTCCCTCACCCTCACCACCAGGGTGAGCTCTCCAGCACTGCCCACCTCCCTACACCCCAGCTCACCCAGTGCCTCAGGCAGCGAGGGGTGGAGCTAGTTCTCCTGCTCTTATGCCCCTAGGGCCAGCTCACCTGCACCCACACCACCAGGGCCAGCTCTCCTGTTCTGCCTAGGTGGTGCAGGGCCGCTCTCCTGAGTGCTGCAGTTGGTGGGAAGCAGGTCCAGCTCTCCCACTCTCATGACTTGGGGGCACTCTTCTCTATTTTTAAGCTAATCTTCCTACTTCCTTTTTTTTTTCTTTTTTGAATTATAGTTTTACTACTCAAGTATGCACTGGTAAAGAATATTTTCCTGTTTTTTAATTTTACATGTGTTTATGAGTGTGTGCATGCCAGTCTTCCTATGTAGCATCAGAGGGCAAGGCCAGCTGTCACTCCTTACCCACCTTGTTTGAAGCAGGCTCTCCTACTGTTCTTCCACTGTGCTGTGTGCACTGAGTCAGCTGCCCCTGAGCTTCTCGGGAGTCTCTTGTCTCTGTCTTCCATTTCCCCACAGGAGTGTGAAGATGGTAGATGTATATGGATCCAGGGTTTATGTGAGTTCTCGGAATGTGAACTCAGGTCCTCATGATTGAGTGGCAAGTGCTGTAACCACTGAACCAGATTCCCAGCTCCCTCTATATACGGGAGCCTATGAACTTCTTTTATTCTCCCCTTCATTTACAGTGCTGTATGGTATTCCTAAGCTGGATAAACAACGTTTTATAGTATCTACTGCTGGTGGATGTTTTCACTTGTTTCCTGTGTCTGGCTATTTATGAAAGGAAGCACTATTCCTTGGTAGATATGCACCCTGGTGTTCACATCTCAGGCATTGGATGTGGGTATTTTTCCTTTTAGTAGATAATACCTAACAGTGCCATGAGCATAGTAGCAATTCCTGTGTCTGAGAGTTTCCATTGCTTTATAATGGGGACAAGTAGCACCTTTCTCTATCTCTCTCTTCTTTTTAGTCCAAGTTTTCTATTTTCCTCTTTTATAAATATCAATTTATTTAATTAGGAAAAAATGCTACTGTAACACTTTTTAAGAATTATATTGCCCATTGGGGATATTCTTTTTAAACCTTTTAATTGACACAAATCCCTCTGTGGAAAATGTTTATGAATCACACATACATGGCTGAATGGGTTATCACACCGTGGGCACCCCTGGATAACCACCCACAGATCAAAATAGAACTTCTGAGCACCAGCAAAGCCTTCAAAGCCCAAGTTACTTTTGTCAGCAAAGGAAAATGGATATACTCTGCTGAACAGCCATTTCTTCCAAATGAAACACTCCCTTTTGGAGAAGGGGGCACACAATCCACAGAACACTGTGGAGACTCACAGAGGCTGGGGGAAAGTCCCAAGATTCACACACCCTTTTCTATGCTGACGCAAGCCTTTTATGTTTAGGCAGCCTGATTGGAGGAAGAGACTCTCTTACATGGACCCAACTGCACATTGTACAAGGAGCTCCAAAGGTGCAGGTTTGTGAACTGTCACTTATGCTGGGGTGGGCTTCTTAAGGTAATGCAACTGCCTTTGAGTCACCCCTGCTCCCATAAGTAACCCCAATAAACTTCCTAAATTTCCCCCAGCTAGACTTGAGTATAATTGTCTCTGGTTTGTCTTGCTGCCATCTGGGGTGAACAGATGTTTGCTAGGTCTCCTCAGAAAAAGACACACAGCATACTTTCCCCCAGCATGAGAGTTTTGTATGCTTTTGGACTTTTTCTTTTTAAACCAATAGGAACAATGTAGCCAATAAAACCTTACATCCGGTCTCCAGTCTTCCAACACTAGGAGGGTCATCTGTGCTGCGCTGTGCACTAGTTAGCTTACTTTCGTGAAGCAAAGCATGGTGTTAGGAAACTCATTTACTCCTTTCTTCAACTCACAGACTGTGTGGAACCTCTAGGCAGAGGTCATGCGTCATGACGTGTCTGTGATAGTCTTGAGCCTCCCTCTGACACTCAGATAACTGTGGTTTCCAGTTGAGTTTCTACTTCCATTTGCTACCCAGAATCCTAAGTAGTATCACATCCTCAGACCATCTGCTTTTATGTAAATCAGAGCTGTTGGAGGATTTCAGTTTCTCTGGGAAGTTGATTTGTTTCTGAGGATCCTGAAAATCCAAGGATATATATGGCTTTTGGCCACAGGATGAGCCCTTGGCCTACAATGCAGGGCAACTTCAATACCGTGTTGTTTCATACTGGAGCCTGTACTGGGATGAAGAACCCTGCCCTCAGATAAGGGAATAATTATAAAGCTATCTTCCACAAGGAAAGGTGAAGTCAACAGCCTGTTGTTGTAGGATATTGTTTAAGATATGTTACATTCCTTCATGCTGTGAAATATTTGTTTACTGCTGCAAAATGTGTTACATTCTTTTTTGTTTGTTTGAGACAGGGTTTCTCTGTGTAACAGTTCTGACAGTCCTGGAACTCACTCTGTAGACCAGGCTGGCCTTGAACTCACAGAGATCCACCTGTCTCTGCCTCCCAAGTGCTGGGATTAAAGGTGTGGGCCACCACCACACAGCTTGTGTTGCATTCTTTTATGTTGCATTTAACTCTGTGAAACTGTGTTACTTTGCCTGCCTAAAAAACCTGATTGACCTAATAAAGAGCTGAACAGCCAATAGCTAGGCAGGAGAAATAGGCAGGGCTGCCGGGAAGAAAGAATAAATAGAAGAAGAGAAAAGAAGAGGGAGGAGTGAGAAAAGGAGGAGGAGAGAAAGACGCCAGGGGCCAGCCACCCAGCCACACAACCTGCCATGGAGTAAGAAGGAAAGAAAGACATAGAGAATAAAAAAAGGTAAAAAGCCCAGAAGCAAAATGTAGTAGAAGAAAAGGAGTTAATTTATGTTAGAAAAGCTGGCTAGAAACAAGCCAAGCTAAGGCCAGGCACTCACAAGCAAGAATAAGTCTCCATGTATTTATTTGGGAGCTGGGTGGTGGACTCCTAAAGAGTAAAACAAACAAACAAAAAAACAACCAACTACAGCCTGCGCTTTTTACTCTGTCAAATAAAAACTGTTCCACCCTTCTACAGAAAACAATAGTTTATGGCTAGCTTTTGTTTCATTTGAAATAGTTTCAACTGAACTGGATCGCAAGATGGAATCTTGGGATCATTTCTCGGGCAGTCAGACAGGCTATCAGCTGCTAAGTCTACAAGGCTGTGTATGAATGAATGTACTAAACACAATTTTCTTTTCTTTTCTTTTTTTCAAGATCCTGGGTGTAATTATTAAAGCTTCAATTGTCCCTAGTGATATTAACTAGATAATCAAATTTGGATCACAGGCATGAAATAATTTAAAGTGTGCCTTCATTACTGTTCAACTGAAAATAACTCAGTAAAAATGATTCCCACCCTCCCTGAGCCCTGGATGTGTCATGTGGTCACGGCACTGGCTAATAAACCTAATAGGACTACTCAAAAGGTCACATTGATTCTCTACAATAAAGAATATCCTATGTAAACAAAACAGGTTAGGAGATTCTACCACAGAAACAGGAGAAAATATTGTTGCTATCAGATGCAGGAAAGACAAAATCAGAATTCTGGGTAGAATTGCAAGAGTTAGGCGCTCTCTGTTCCTAAATTAGCTATGTGGGATAAACGTGGTTGACTAAGAAGAGACCTTGCCGAGGAACTGTGAAGATGTAAAGTCATCTGTGTGACAACCTGTTTAATCTCAGAGAAACTTACACTATCTGTTTCCCTGACTGAGCAGGGGTAGGGGGATCTTGCTATACTTTCTGTGACTAAGACAGTGCCTGCCATTCCTGCCCCCAACAGGAGCTGGGAGAAGTTCTCCCACCAACCATTCCCTGCCTGGGAAGCCAGTGTGCAAGTGCTGGATTCTCTTCGCCAATGCCTTTAATTCTTATCTAGTAATATTCTCTGCTACTTCATGAAAAGAGGGGCCCAGCTGGGTCCAATAGTGTCATAGCTGTATAACCCAGACACAATCCGCAGGGGTTCAAGACAGAAATTAACAAATATATTTTAGCTTGAAACCTTACTGATAAAGAATTATCCGGAGTCACAGACTGCTTCATCCTGATTTAGAACCCAACTACAAAAGATGTCATGACTAAGGTCACCTAGCCTCAGATAGAGGGTGTCACAGCCGAGCCAACCTTCCTTGCTAAAGGAGATAAAACAGGATGTGGAGACTGAAGTGTCCTTGGTTCTACTGATGAATTCATCAGTATGTCACTAATTGCATGATCTTTCCCAATTTCCTGCATCTCTTTGGCCCAGATTTATGTCTATAAAATAAAATAAAAATCAAACTGGGTTTTCTAGGGATACAGTCCTAATGTTACAGTATTATGTTCTGTCCCTTAGTCTGTGATTAAGTTATAAACCATGCTTCATTATTCTGCCTCTCATGGGGCTCAGCACCACATTTCCTTTTCCATTGATATACCCCGAGAGATGATGTCAGGGTTGGTAACCTAACTCACTCCTGGTGACGGTCTGCCAGCACCTCTTAGAACGAGAGTCCACAGACAGTAAATTAGAACACTACAGTTTTAGGTTCCTTGACAGGCAATCCATGATCTAATTGTTCCTTGTTCTGGAACTGAAACTTCTACCCTGTTACATGGGAACAAGCTATCCAATTAAGAGTCGGAAGAAGATGAGGTGAAGAAGTCTGGACTACCATGGGTATCAGGGACACCCTCTTGAGGACTTAGGACCTGTCAATCAATGGTCTTTGCTCCCTATAACTTTTGGAGTCATTAAATGAACAGTGTCAACATGTAATAATTTCAAGCAGAGCCTGGAGGACGGTTTGAGATAGGATGTTTTGAAACATCATCCATGAGACCTGAGATACAAGAGAATGTCCTGCACCGAGAACGGCGGCAGGCACCTTGAGGAGGAACTGACTGGGAGCAAGCTCACCCCGTTCTATTAACCCCTCCCGTTTGTCAGCTCTCATGGCTCCCTGAATCTCCGATTGCTGTGGTTCTCTTCTGCAGGTCCATGGCAGCTATTTCAGGCACCTAACACAGCGGGACAAATGTGCACAAGTCCGCACAGTGTGACAGAAGAATTAAAAATGTATTTACCATCTGTTGGTAGTTTCCTTGTGGGACTCTCTTCTTTTCCTCTCCTGCAGCCACAAATAGGGTCTTTGAGCTTCCTTCCGACTCCAGAGAGCTGGGTTCTCTGAAACTGCAAGGCTTTCTTCCTCCTCCTCACCCTCCTCCTCATCCTCCTTCCCTGTCCAAGACCATTGAACTCTGGAACAATTCCAGCGTCTATAATCATTCTCTTAAGTATAACTTGGAAAAAGTTGGGCTAGAGAGATGGCTCAGTGGTTAAGAGCATTGGCTGTTCCTCTAGAGGACCCAGTTTCAATTCCCAGCACCCACATGGCAGCTCACAACTGTTTGTAACTCCAGCTCCAGGGTATCCATGGCACAAGGCATGTATGTGGTACACCTATCTGTTCATGCAGGCCAAATACCCATACCCATAAAAAAAAATTGGAAAGAGTCTACAAAAAGTGTATAGTGTTTTATACTTAGGTGACTTCTAGAGCCTTTGCTTAGGTTCCAGTTCCTGAGAACTCTGTAAAGCTTGGGGTGGAGCAAGAAAAAAAAGGCAGAATGAAGTCAACTTAAATGGGATTGTATATCAAAATGAGGTTTGGAAATTCACACTGGTCCCCTACACTGTACTCAGTCCTCATCACAGAGGACTGCTCTGATAAGACATACCACTCAGCTGGGAGAGAAGCCTGGAGAAGGATGCAGGAACGTCAAGTTTGAGCCATTTCTAGCCATGCACTCCCATAGGCAAAACTCAAAAGCTGTTGTTGAGTTTTGTTAGTTGGGACATGATGTCGGTTGATCTGGAAAAATAATTCCATCCTCATCGAGAGTCTCTAGTTTTCGTTTCTGGGATACATGTGTCAGTCACTTAAAAACTCATTGTGATGGTACTTCACACCTATAATCCCAGCAGGAGATGGATGCAGGAGAATCACCATGAGTTCAAAGTCAATTTAGGCTACAGACTGAGTCTTGGTTTCAAAAACAAACAAACAAACAAAAAACAAAACATCGTATCAGATACTTTTCTCATTGTTATGGCAAAATATCCCACAGAAACAAGTTCAGGGAGGAAAGACTTTCTTCTCTCATTGGTTCAGAGGACACAGTACACCATGGCATGGAAGGCATGGAGCCTGGGGAGGTCCTGACTATAGTGGAGGGAACTTGGGTACATCTGCCTCACATCTTGATGGATTAGGAAGCAAAGAGCAGACTGGAATTGGATTGAATTATGAAATTTCAAGACCCACCCACCCTCAGTGACCCACTTCCTCTGTGGAAGCTACAGCTCCTGAAGGCTCCACAACCTTCCAAACAGTCTCATTAGTTGGGGACCGAGTGTTCAAACAAATGAGCCTATAGGTGGGACATATTTTATTCAAGCCTTAAGAGGTGGTGGAAATGATCTGTTGGCCAAAATAGTGCAATGCAGTATTGTTTATCATTTTCAGAGTCCTAGTTCATTCAGGTAATGGCCTGTTAAACATTATCCAATGATAAACATATCCAATGATATCTACTTTACCCTAAAAACACTGAGCCTTGAGCAGTCTTTGAAACTCTAGGAAATGAGGATTAGGACCCCAACCTCAGTGCATTGTTGGGAGGCTAAATAAAATGACATCTGCAAAGCCCCCAGCAGGGAGTCTGTCACCACATGAGAACTTGGTCAACAGAAACTTTTACAGTTATAATTATAAATTGTCTTGGACTTTTGTTTTGTTGAGACAGGTCTTGTGTATCCAGGTCTGACCCCAAACTTACTATGTCACTTACAATGTCACAAACTTCTGATGACCTTGACCTCCTCATCCTCTGGCCTCCATTTTCTGAGTGTTGGAATTACAGGTGATTATAACCCTTATACCTGGCTTCCTGGGTGCTCAGGATAGAGGAAGAAGAAAAAAAAGATTTGGAATGCTAGATTGAACACTGAGATAGATCCCTGCCCACATCCTAGCTTTTAATTTCAATTCTTCTAAAATGTCCTTATAAACTGGACTCTGAGCCTGGGACCCATGTCACCATAACTCAGCTTTAATGGTCATACTTGATATAAGTGAGTCAAAGAACAAGCAAATAGCCTGGGCACAGTAGATTCGTTAGTTCTTGTTGTTTGGCTTCGTTCTTGTAGTTTGGGTGGAACTGGGTCTTATCACTGAGCTACAGACCTAGTCCTGGATTAGCTTCTAACGATGCAATCTTTGGTCAGCACTGGGCAGCAATTGCCCATAGTAGGTCCTGGAAAATATTACCTATTGATTCATGAAGTCATTTAAGAATCAGTGAATATTTACTGGATATCTGTCATCAGCCAAGAACAATCCCAGCAGATACTGACAAAAATCCATCCCTTTCTGACAATAAACAAATAACAAATACTAAATGGTGTAGATCATGAGGTAATACACCCATGCAATAACCACCCAAAGAAGCAGAAAGGATACAACTAATATGTATGTAATGTCAAAACATGCCACCCTGATGGTGGCTTCTCAGGGAAAACAGACTACAGAAGGTGGAGCCCTGGCAGGTATGGCTATCTAAGGAGAAAGCATTCCCAGAAACGGGAACAACAGGAGAAAACCTGGGCCCATGGCAGAGCATTCCTGGCTTCTTTGTAGACCAGCAGGGTTGAAGGTGTTGGGGCAATGATGGTGACGGAGGAGGTCAGAGGAGCTGAGATCATGGGGAGTCAGGTAGACATGGAAGTGCTGTGACCTGCCTTTGAGTATAAAGAAGCAGCTCTAAAGGCTTTTGGGCACTACAGACTCACCAGCTTCACACAGTGGACCAAGATAGAGGCCAAGAATGGTCCAAGAAGCAGAGACATCAAAGAGACTGTGGGAGGCTATTGCAATGCTCCTGGTGATGGGTTAGCTCTGATAGTGGCAATCTCAGCAGTGAGAAATGGCTAGCCTCTGGACATATTTTGAAGGTCCAGCCAGCTCAATCCAATGGACAACTTGGATGTAAGGTACCAATGAGAAAGCAGAGGAGATAACTCCAGCAGCTTTGGGACGGAATACTGAAAGGATGTAGATGCCATTTCCTGAGATGTAAGAGCAGTGGTAAACATGTCACAGCTATGCCAAGACAGGAGCTGCCTCAAGATCTGGGACCTGATGGTAAGGACTCCTGCCTGGTGGTGAGAATTCATGACAGGGATGTGCAGTTGCTCTTTGAAAGATGTGGATCAATGTTGGAGATACAGCTCAGGAGAAGAGCACTTGCCTTTAATGCATGAGGTCCTAGGTTCAATCTCCAGTACTGAAGAAAGACAAAAAAAAAAAAAAAAAAAAAAAAAGCTTCTACCCATGACCAAATCTGGAGAAGTCCAAGGCCTGGATATGGTATAAATCCCTCTGCTCTGATTATGTAGACATCTGCTATCATGAACAGGTTTGTTTGGTTTTCTGATTGTCTGTTTGTTTGTTTGTTGCCTCAGGTTGACGGTTGCATGTCTAATTTAATTGATTGTCTTCTCTGCACCTTTAGCTAGTATGATACATCTGTGGAGGACAGCTGCTGTGTCTGTTGGTGACCAACAGAGGGAGCTGAGAAAGATCTGTGAAAGCCCTTGTTCCTAGACTTGGCCTCAGGCCTGGCAGGATCATGCTGTGTTCTGTGAGGCCTGTTGTGGTAGCCTGTGTCTAAGGCCAGAGCCAACAATTGTCTCTTCTGGAAAGATGGGTCAGTGACTCCAGACCTCTCTAAGTAACTCTTCTGTTCCATATCATCTTTTTGTTTACTGATGTTATCATGGATGCCAGATTAAATATACACTCAAAACAGGTTATCAATGAATATCTTAAATATAAAAAAAAAAGCGAGAGGGGTATATATGCAAATAACAAGGGAAAAAAAGCAACAATCCTGAAATCGCAGGCCCAGAAGCTGGATAGGTTCTCTATCTAGGCCTGTTGTAACAAGTGACCAGACAGGTTTGCTTGAAGCGGGAGAGATTTTGCTCTCCCAGCTGTGGAGGTCAGAAGTCTGGACTCAGCATTGTCTCGGGCTCAGCCTCCATGTGAAGGCTGTAAGGAAGAAGACTTCCTTCCTCTTACAGCGTCTGGTGTTTATTGAACAGCCTTGGCACTCTTGGCACGTAGCAGCGTCTTTCCCATCTCCGTCTCCATCTTCTCAGGGCCCTGGGCTGCCTCTGAGTTGGTGTCTTGTATTCTTATGAGGGTGACATTCTTGGTGGATTTAGGGCCCATGTTCATCCAGGAAGACCTCCTCCTAACTGGGCAAATGTGCAAACCCTACTCCCAAATCAGGTCGCATAGCTCCTGGGATTAGGATTTCAATATACTTTTGAGTGGATTGAATTTGACTCCCCCAGAGTGCTGGGGGAAATGCCAGGGCTAGTGTATCTGGTGAGATAGAGTCCCTGAACCTGAGCAATGACTACAGGAGAAATGCTCACAGGCTGAAAGTAGTGAAGGTCACACGTGTTTGGGTGCAACAGGAAGCTTGCCGATAAGAACGGCTCTACTCCTCGGATAGGATACGCTCTCCATCTGTGCTCATGGCCCTGAAAGTTTTTTTTTTTTAATCTTCTGTTAGTGGTTTAAAAAAAATATTGTATAAATAAAAAGAATAAGAAAATAGCACTGCTCTGACTCACACATTGGGCAGAGCTGCAGACTCTTGTGATTATCAAGAAAGACTTCACTAAAGTGCTGATGCTTAAGCCAAATCTTCAAAGATGAGGAGCAGGTCTCTAGGCTAAGGAGGTGGGGTTGGGGAGGGGGGCAAGGAAGGCAGGTAGGTAAGGCTTTGCATACGAAGAGAAAGTGTTCACCAGAGTATGAAGTTAGTTCACCGACATGCTCTGCACCTCCTTCAGGAGGGTGTCACATCTCAAGGCCTTTACTGTCAACTTTATCTGCTGTGTTCAAATATTTAAAAAAAAAGAAGAGGAAGAAGGAGGGACAAGGTTGGAGGTGCAGCCCACTGGCTGAGCACCTGCCTAGAGATCACAGGGCCCTGGGTTTCTTCCACTTCCATCACAGCAGGAGGAGGAGAGGGAGGTCAAACATGTTTCTGGTTTTCATGAATGCACAAATAAGAAAGTGATAGCACTAGGAATACATATCGGGAGCAATCAGCTATTGGACACATTTGCCAAAGCACAAATATGGAAACCCCACTCTCAGCAAGATCTGCAGAAATCAAAGAGCCGAATGTGGTAGAAATTCTTCTGCCCTGACTGCAGAAAAAGATCAGCCAACATTTTTTTTTCCTCTGATATATTTCATTCTGCACAAAGGGCCAAACTGGGTTCTTATGAACCTGATTGTGAACCAAGATACAGGATTCAGAATCATCTCCATGATCTTGGAAAATTAACTCCTCACTCTTCTTCCCAGAGAAGCACCCCAGCTTGTCACCTCTGAGCCCGAATCAGGGTCTGACCTGGTTTCTGTCCCAGAACTTCTCCCCCAGTTTTTGGCACAGGGATATACAGGATGCCAGCAAAGTTCACACGGGGTCATCACAGTCTCTTTAAAGGCAAGATGATTCATGGCTGGGTGGGGGAGAGAGGGTATTGAGGGGAAAGGAAGTGCTGAGCAGGAGGGGGTGGAGCCATGCAATTATGAAATTGACTGCAGGAAAAGCTAGCCCTGAGAGTGATGGGATCTTATGCTCTTACTATTGGTATTTAAGCTCCAGCTTTTAAAACAGAGAAGGGGGTGGGACAAGAAGCAGATCACATACCTCGGTTGCCTGTTGCAGTAGAATGGATTCCATGTGCATGTATTTATTACAATTACAAAGTACTAATTTCTCTTCATATCTGACAAAAAAAAAAAAAAAAAAAAAAAGCAAAGCTCTCCCCCAACCATGTAGCTGGCAGAATAGGATTTTGGCTGCAGGGGGATGCATGAGTAATTTGTCTTCTTCTATTTGATTGGCTGGCATTCCAGCTGACAGGGTCTTCTATTCTGCATGCTTATTCTGTAGTTAAGAAGAGAGTGTTTGTAATTTACAGTTTTGTCGAGTGCTATTATCCCGCCTTGGCAGAAGGCATCTGCGGCGGGACACACACACACACACACACACACACACACACACACACACACACACACA
>CABHPP010111250.1:0-38325 GCA_902168425.1 Peromyscus attwateri | reverse complement strand
GTTTTCACTCCCTCCTCCTCCTGAGACTCCACCTTTCCTCATTCTCCTCCCTTCCCTCTTGCTCTGTCTTCTTTAAATCATTTCAGTTAGAAGTTTTGCCTTAGAAGCCAAAATGCATATTTCTAACTTTCAGATCTATAATACAGCTAGGATAGAAACTCGAGAAACCACTTGAAAGTGCTCAAGGTGATTGACATCTTGAAGATACAGTAACTGTGTCGCATAATGAACTGTATTCTTCCAAAGCCCATGTGGAGAGGTTTTAATTCCTAGTAACACAGAATGTGGCATTTTTTTTTTTGAAAATAAGGTTTTATGGTTGCAACTACTTGAGATAAGATCATTAGGGCAAACTCGTCTAAAGTAGCTGGTATCTCTATGAAATAGAAAATTTGGTAAGAGAGGTACCCTCACAGAGAAAATGCTAGAAGATGAAAAGAGACACCGGGCTGCACCTTTACATTTGAAATAATCCACAGATTACTACCTAGTTACATGAAGTTAGGAACAAGCATAGACTAAATCATTCTTCAGAACACTGAGAAGGAATCAAACATTATTGTGGTGATATTGTGTTCCCCAAAATATTGTGCACCCTAATAAACTTATCTGGGGTCAGAGAACAGAACAACCACTAGATATAGAGGCCAGTAAATGTGGCACACATGCCTTTAATTCTAGCATTCCAGAGACAGAGATCCAGATCTCTGTGA
The DNA here is from genome assembly GCA_902168425.1 of Peromyscus attwateri. Lineage (NCBI taxonomy): Eukaryota > Metazoa > Chordata > Mammalia > Rodentia > Cricetidae > Peromyscus > Peromyscus attwateri. The sequence continues at coordinate 37,612 of CABHPP010111250.1, read as the reverse complement.
GTTCAAAGCCACACTGTTTCAGCTAGGCATGGTAACAAGAGCCTTTAATCCCAGGAAGTGATGGCAGAAAGCAAAAAGATATTTAAGGTATGAGGACCAAGAACTAGAGCCTGGCTATGCTTTCAGGCTTTTGAGAACCAGTTCAGCTGAGATCCGTTTGGATAAGGACACAGAGGCTTCCAGTCTGCGGAAACAGGATCAGCTGAGGTAGGTGAGGTAGCTGTGGCTTGTTCTGTCTCTCTGATCTTCCAGCATTGAACCCAGTACCTGGCTCCAGGTTTGTTTTTATTAATAAGAACTTTTAAGATTCGTGCTACACATTCTGACTCCTTGATTTCTGGATTTTAGTCTCTACAACAGTAACAAACTGTTAGCACTTGAGTTTGAATATCGATACAAAAGCCCCTGAGAACTAATATATGTAACAGTGCCAGTCTTTCAGAAACCTTAGAGACCGTTCAGGTTTAGTAGGTTAGAGTTCTCACTGTTATTATGGAGGACAAGCATTTGGTTGCTATTACCCAAGTTAAGCAGCATGAAACTGCCAGAAACTCTAGCTCTATGGGTTCTGCAGTCTTCTGAAGGAACTATGACACTCTTGTGCACATCCATTCACACAATCCCATGCACACACACAAACACACACTTAAAAATAAAACTGGTAAAATAAAAAACAAGTTTTAATGTGATAATTTAAACACATCACATATATGTACACACATATAAGTGTATGCTTTCATATAAATATATGCATATCTATCTGTTTATATAGAGCTATAAAGATTCACACACCTATCTATCTATCTATCTATCTATCTATCATCTATCCATCTACCCATGCAAAATAGAAACACCAGCCTTGGAAAACAGATGATTTGATAAGGATTATTCAAAAGCCAATACACAGAGCTTGAATCTACAAAAGTGAGTCATGGATGTATATTTTTCTTACTTTCACAATGATTAAAAAACCCTGGAATTGGCTGGGCGGTGGTGGCACAAGCCTTTAATCCCAGCATGAGGGAGGCAGAGGCAGGTGGATCTCTGTGAGTTCAAGGCCAACCTGGGCTACCAGGTGAGTTCCAGGACAGGCACCAAAGCTACACAGAGAAACCCTATCTCAACAAAACAAAACAAAAACAAACAAACAAACAAATACAAACAAAAACCAACCAAACAAACAAAAAAAAAACCAAACAAACAAAAAACCTTGCAATCACATATGCAGATAATATAATCCAAATAAAACTGCATGATAAGATACAATAACTGTAGGTAGGAGTAATAACTAAACACAAAAGCTATGTCTTTCCTAAAATTCATCTGTGCTGACTGATATTTGAATACTAGGTTGTTAAAAAGATAAAGTTCTTTTAACTTTATCTTTTAAAAACATTTGTATAAGCATAAGGAAATGCATCTTTGCTTCACTTTTTGATAGATTCAGAAAAAAATTCAGGATGACCAAATTTAAAAAAATACAATAAAAATACACCTTTATGCCATTGTCTTAGAGTTTCTATTGCTGCAATAACACACTGTACCTGAGAGGAATCTGCAGGTGTCAATACAGGCAGTGAACCAGGAAGAGATGACAATGAAAACCAGGTGTAGATTGACTTCATCAACCTAGGTCAGTCTCCAAGGAGTCTAATACTAGGTTGTTTACTTTTGGAGTATTTAACACAACAGAATTTTGGGAAAGGGTCTCCAGGCAACAATAATTCCTATAATCATTCAATTCCAGGGACACAACAAAACTTAAGGTGTAACTACATAGAAATTCTTTTTTACAAATTCATGTGACCATAAGGGTGAGTTCTATAACTAAAAGGCCTAGAAACTAATGTGATCTTTCACCAAAAGCTTAAAGGTTAGCAGGCCAAAAAGGACATGTGACATTTCCCCTAAGGATGACTAATGGCTGAGGGAGGGAAGAGTCTGGAATAATTATTCTGGGGAATTAAGGTGAGGTCTGACCTTACAGATAGCACAAAGGTCACCATGTCCTTAACAACCTCCACTCTCAGCTTTCTGAATGGAACGCAGTTGTTTGATTTTATCTTTTCCATTGAGAAGACATTCCTGCATGGTTAACATTTCTGGTTCTCTTAGTGCTTCTCTGTGAGTACAAAGCCCTCACGCCTTCTACATGCCCTCTAACTAAAACAAAAAACAAAAAACAAAACAACAACAACAACAAAACAAAAAACAAACAAAAAAACCCAAAACCAAACCAACTGAACAAGCAAACAAAAACTTGAGGAAGAAAGGGTTTATTTGGCTTATAATTCCATATTACTGTTTATAATCCAAGGAAGTCAGGACAGGACCTCAAGCAAGGCAGGAACCTGGAGACAGGCTGATGCAGAGGCCCTGGAGAAGTGATGCTTACTGGCTTGCTACCCATGGCTTCCTTTGCCTGCTTTCTTTGATGCAGGACCACCTGTCCAGGGGTGGCTAAGCCCACAATGGGCTAGGCCCTCTTCCATCAGTCACTAATTAAGAAAACGTCCTTCAGCCCAGCCTATAGCCCTATCTTTTGGAGGCCTTTTCTCAATCAAGGCTCCATTCTCCCCAGTGACTCTCTTTTATGTCAAGTTGACATGAAGTTAGCCAGCACAATTGGCCACTTGTCAACTTGACACACAAACACATCACTATTACATCACAAATTTTTCTTTCCTATTCAACCCCAAGATCTCACATTAACAGGAACATCATAATTTAAAACATTCCAAATGTTAAAAGTCCCAGTCTTTAAAATAAAAAATCCCCAAAAAATTCAGTCTCTTGAAAATCCAAAGTCTTTTAAAATTCAGTATTCCATTTGTGGGCTCCTGTTAAATAAAAAATCAATGGAGTACTCTCTTACTTCAAGAGCGAAGAACCATGGCACACTCACAATCTGAACAAAGTAAAACCAAATTTTGAAAGCGTAATTAACTTGATGTCAAATTATCTGGTATCCATTCATGTTCTTCTTGTTCCCTCCAAAGGGCTTGGGTCATTTCTCATTCTGCTCTCTGTATACACTCAGCTCATCTTCCTGCTCTGGCAGGCTTCAATCGGTCGCTGTTGTTGTGCGTGGTGGTCATCAGATGGCACTGGCATCTCCAAAATGCTGGGTCTCTTCCTGCAACTGGGCTACACCTTCACCAAAAGCCTCTCCTGGGCTGTCTTCTGACACTCCAGCCCTTCCACACAGTGCTGCTCATTCTCAGCTGCCCCATGACCCCTTTTTGCCTTCAAAACCAGTAACTCCTGGATTACTCTTACACATACAACGTTCAGCTGCCAGGGCAAGGTACAGCCTTGGCCACCTCTGCAACAGAACATCTGTGGACAGAATATGAGGAAACTCTTCTGAGAAGACTTAACCCCAGTGATGTGGGTCTCTTCTTAATCACTGCTTATTTCTTAGCATCTTATATCTAGCATCTATTGTCCCATTAACACAAAGGTTTTATTTTATTGGTTCTTGACTCTCATCAACCACACCTGATTCCTTGGTCCCAGAAATCCAGTACCACAGACTTTAAACTCAAAATAGCAAATGGCTCTGACTATGTCTTTAAACTTCCCTCTGGAATTTCAGAAGGCAGGCTTCCATCGTCTGCACTGCTCTCAACATTTTTATTTTCCAACCTCTTTGCTCTCAACATTATCTTCCGACCTCTTACAAAACATTCCAGTGAGCTCTCCACACTCAATGACTTTTCTAGTGCAAAGATCCAAAGTCTTTCCACAATCCTGAACCAAAAAATGGTCAGGTCTGTCACAGCAATACCCCACTATCCTAGTACCAACTTGTCTTAGTTAGGATTATTATGGCTGTGATAAAACACCATGACACAAAAGCAAGTCCGGGAAGAACTTCACTCACAGTAATATAGAAAAGTTCATCATCAAAGGCAGGAACTCAAGTAAGCCAGTAATCAGCATCCTCCATGGCCCCTGCATGGGCTCCTTGCCCCCAGGTTCCTGCTTTGCTAATAAACATTAGAGAAATCAAACATAAATTGAAACTAATGGTTAAAAATTGAGAACAATTACAATATATACATATTAATATACAATTATAGAAAATAATACCTAATTTTGAAAAGATTTCCTTAAAAGCTTACCTCTTGCCGGGCGTTGGTGGCGCACGCCTTTAATCCCAGCACTCGGGAGGCAGAGGCAGGCGGATCTCTGTGAGTTTGAGGCCAGCCTGGGCTACCAAGTGAGCTCCAGGAAAGGCGCAAAGCTACACAGAGAAACCCTGTCTTGAAAAAAAAAAAAAAAAAAAAAAAAAAAAAAAACTTACCTCTATAGCTGCTAGAAGAAATGTAAAATAAAAATTCCTTTCCTGCTTATTTTTTAGTATAGGATACATTGTCACATATTTGACATAAGTTTAGCAAAAATTTCCCCAGACATACCTGGAAATATTGAAATAAAATATTTATTTATATTTCTTATATGTAATATGCAAATGTGAATTCAGGTCTATTGTAAAATGATATTTGCATTAAATAACAATGCAAGGCATTAATTGATTTTACCTGACTTTTTGAAATACTTCTCAAGACTGTGAGTTAAAAAAAAAAAAATCACCAATTCTACACCCCCATTCTACCTTTTTTGCAGGACACTGTTTTTCTCAGAAGTTTCCTTCTGGTGATGTTTATGAGAATCTCAAGGCTATGGTCCAGCCTTCATCTTCCTCGTGCACGTCAGTAGTAAGAGTAAGAATGAAACTTACCAGCATAAATAGTTCTGGTCACAGTTTTAAGCTAGTTTTTTTATTTTTTTATTTTTTTTAATACTTATTGTTTTTCTCATTATTTACACTGATTAGATTTTCTGTTAGAAACAAAATGATACATTACATTTATAGTTAAGAGCATTGACACGTTTTATTGTTATATGTATTTCCATCATGAAAATAAATTGGTAAACATATTTTTAATGTACTAGACTTTCATTTGTTGTGCTATTTTTGTTTTAACATTCTGTTAGTTGACCTGAGGCAGCTAATGAGGCAGTAAAGGACAATCACAGTGTGACAGATATTTGGGCTCCATAAGGATCACTTTGGAACAGATATGCCTTATTAAAAGGAAAAACTTAACTATGACAGTAAAGAGAGATAATCATTTTAGATTTCTCAGCCTACTGAAGTTTAACATTTGACTTATTTTGTCAAAAGGATAGCTGTAAACAGAATATAATCGTGAATACCATACCGGATTTTCATGCACTATTATCAGTCATTGACTAGAAATTGAAAATTAAGGAAATATTTATGTTTTCTAATGTTTCTTAATTAAGTTTGTTTATCTTATAGGCATGCAAAAATATTGCCTTGTTTAATAATAACATATTTTGATTGTTCATGGTAAAAGAGTAGCCTCCATTATACCTCTAAATATAATTTAAAACATAAAGTACTATTTTTATAATAAATTATCCTTGGGAATATGATTTTCATTTTCTAGATAAAATAAAACAGTAATGTGAGACAAGTGAAAGAATACCATACAAGGTGTACACAGCAAAAAATAAAGTAAAAAGACTGAAATATGAATCTTGCCATGTTATTCTATCAATTAATTATGTTTGATATACCTATTTAGTTGTTATTGTACACATGCCATATACTAGGTGTTATGGTTCTATGGAAAGGGGAAAGCCATAACAATGATGTCTTTGCTCATGAACTTAATACTTTAGAGGATATGTCTTATTGCACTCTCTCTGCCTTCTGAGTGGCCTCCCATCTGTATGCAAGGTGACAGGTTGGAAGGATACACTTGCTCGTCAGGGCAGTGCTTTGTAATTATTTGAAAATATTTTTACATCTTCTAAAGTTTGTTTTCATTGTCATTAGAAGTGTTAAAGTGATATAGTTTCCAGTGATGGAAAAAAATGACAGCATTAGATGTTTTAAAATAAAATGTCATGTTCTGCCTTCCAGAGTTTAGCAGCCAAGCACCACATTCTCCTCATGATGATGCAAAAATCTCACAAATACCTGAAAGAACTTAGCCACTTGCCCACAGCCTGAGATTAGCCACTTTACCACAGCAGGATCTTTGTCTGAAGTACTGATGATTGCAGGGTCCTTGAGAACATTTTTTTTTATCAATTGCCCAGAGTCCTGAAAAATCAGAGTTCTTAGAATATGTCTATGGAGGAAAACTAAGCAAGCATTCCAAGTCTACAGGTTTTCTACTGTCATATTCCAGCACCACAAGCCAATTGAAAGCTATCCAGTTTTTCAACCTTCGGCAGTCTTTTTAAGCTAAGCCTGATTGTCAGCCAATGACCAAAATTAACAAAATCCATGAGGGTGAATATAAGATTGTGGCACAACAGTTGACTCAGGCAAACTGACCCCTGAAATGAGATATTTGGATAACTAAGTTGTCTATCTCAATGTGTGCCTGATGGTGTGGAATTATGCAGTTTTCTAAACTGTACAAATCCCCCTGGTTTTACAAGAGAGTCTTGGCTAGATTTTAGATAGTGCAACATAGCTAGAAAGCCTTTTGAATTCACTCTTGGTTTGACAGGTGAGATTATACTACCTGACAAATAATTATAATACAAACATTGCCCTCAAATTATATATGAATTGTCATATACTCATATATTTCTGCTGCAAATGATCTATGGAGAATTAGAAAAAAATAGTTAATTCATTATTTTAGTTCATAGAGTCCATAGTTGATTGAGACTTATGATTACTTTTCTCTTCCCATAATGCATAGAATGTCTTCTAGTGCTATGAAAACTAGCCAATAGGAATGGAACTTCCAGTTTTTTAGCAGCTAGATGTCTCTATATTTATTCCTTATGTATGTGATGTCTTCAGCAACAGAGTCTTGCCATCAAGTTCTTAAATGCAACCAATAGCATTAGTGATATCCTAAAATGTTTGAGGGGGATCTATCGGACCCAATAGCCACAACCCCAAAATAGCTAACAGATTCATGGTACTTGGGACCTTATTTGATGACATAGAGTGTTGAGTTGGGTATCATTTGCCCTTTAAAGGGTAACCTCATCCACTTTTTATATGTGTATGTATTTTAGAAAGTTTCTAAAATAGTAGGCTGCCATAAGTCTTTCTTTTTTTTTTTCTTTTCTATTTTTTTAGGCTATTTGTAGATGTATTCATTCAGGCTGGGCTCCACAGCACTGAATTTTGATTGTTAATGATTTTCTGTAGTAGTCTCCATTTGTTTCAGCTAGAAGTTTCCTTCATTAGAGGAGAATTGTATACTTATCTGTGGTATAACAACAAATATTTGTAGATTTGTTGTTATGGATTAGGCTGGTTTAGTAAATTAGTAGTCCAGGAAATAGCATACCAATTGGTTTTCCAGTGTCAAATGGTCATCAGACACATACATACAAAGTTATATTTAGAAATATGTAAATATATACATGTACATATATGCATGAAATAGCAATTACTGGGAGAGGCCATAAATTTGAAAGAGAGAAAGGATGGGCATATAGGAGAGTTTTGAGGGAAGGAAGGGAGAGAAATATTGTAATTATTGTTGGTGGCCAAGTCAGAGGAGCAGTAGGTGGCACTTGAATTTAGGAGTTTGGTTCACTAGGAGGCAAGGCACTGATGGGTGAATCTCTGAAAGGCAAGACCCCAAGGGCATCAGCTCCAGAATGTCCTTACTACTGCTGTCCCTTTACATGTTCGTCACTGCCATTTTTCTCTGGTATCTCACATGGTGTGAACAGGTTGCAGGGGATGCCCATTGCCTTTGATGTAGTGTGATTATCTCTTGGAAGTATCCTGTTCTACTGAGTACTTTTACCTGTGCATTATTATGAAGGTGATTTCCTAAGCTGTACTGTTTCATTGAAGCAATGATTTTATGCAATAATAGTGTCAATTTAAATATAATTTCAATGATTAGGGGTTTTTAACAAATACAGAAAGGGATTTTGATAGAGGTTACTTTAGTGGAAAAATGAATGTAGGTAAAGACAGAATATAGTGTTGCCCCTGCCCCTTATAAATCAGGAGCTGCAGAGGACAGAAAATAAGGGCAAGGAAGTGTCACACAGCTGTGACTTATGAATTTCTCTCGAGGAGCCATAAAGATTGAGGCTTAGGTTAATGATTAAGGAAAACAATTGAGTCCCAGAAGCTAGGCTAGTTCAAGTTCTTTTAATGTTGGAAGATGTGTTCTTGGTTTTTGGTGTGCATTGTGTGTGTGTGTGTGTGTGTGTGTGTGTGTGTGTGTGTGTGTGTGTATGTTGATAAATGGGTATGCACCATGAGGATTTAAAGTAGAGATGACTGATTGTTTCTCATATGTGAAAGTTTAAATTTGTGATTCTTTTATTTTTTATAAGATTACCTTTTGAGATAAATAATAATGTGATTGATACTTTCTTTGTAACCTCAAAATGCAGCCTACTCATAAAAGAACTGACTGAGAAAAACTTGCTTGCTTATACTCTGTTAATCTATAACTACTTGCTTAGACATGATTGTATTAGGGCTCTTGGGAATCATTTATTTTTTCACCTGTAATAAGTAAAATGTTTAATCATGTAAGGGATCTGGAAAACATGATGTTTTTTACTTGTATTCATTGTAATCATTTATTTAAAAAATAGAATGTAACCACATTTGTAATTTTTATACTGCTTGAAAGATTTTTGATGAGGTATATATGCTGTAAGGAAAAAATTAAGAACATACAAAATGGGATACATCTGGATAGAGGTAAGAAGATAAAGAGAGGAAATGGATGATAGAGAGACCCTAAAGAGGCATGTGTGTGTGTGTGTGTGTGTGTGTGTGTGTGTGTGTGTGTGTGTGTGTGTTTCCCTTTTTTGTCAGCTCCAAAGAGTTTAGTTTTGCTCCATTTGCTGGTCCCTGAGAATTAAGTTTTACCCCCTCAGTTAGAAAATTCAAATTGAGTGGTTAGTTTGCTGTCTCCGTGGCTACCTTCAATTCCTAAACTACTGAAATCTGGTCTTCACAGAAGCAAAGTATTTTGTATTATAATCCCTGATATGATGACTTATGTTATCATAAATCACTCTTAAAATATTAGACTTTCTGAACGAACACAGTGTGAGTCTTTGAACTGATCAGTGTCAGGATATGAGGAAAGGAAGCATTGGTGCAGATGTGTGGGATGAGCCTCAGTTGGTTGCAATCAATACTTTTGTTGATATTTGCTGATCATCACAATGTTGTTTCAGTTATACAATATAAGAAAAACCATAGTTTGTGGCAAGAACATTAGCTTAGCACTTGTGGTAATTTGAATGTAATTGGCCCTCTTAATCTCATATAGAGTGGCACTAACAGAAGGTGCGGCTTTCTTGGAGTGGGTATGGACTTGTTGGAGGAAATGTGTCACTGTGGGGGTGGGCTTTGAGGTTTCCTGTGCTCTGCATACCTCCCAATATTTCAGTCGACTTCCCTTTTGCCTGCATGATATAGGACTCTGAGCTACAGCTACCACACCATGTCTGCCTGCATGCTGTCATGCTCCCTGCCATGACGATAATGAACTTCTGAAACTGTAAGCCAGCCACCTCAATTAAATGTTTGCCTCATAAAAATTGCTGTAGTCATGATGTCTTTTCATAGAAAAGATGTCTTTTCAATAGAAAAGACAGCACTTGATACCACTTGCTAGTCCGATTCTGCATTCATACCATGACCGAGTAACTTGGAGAATGAAAGTTTTTATCTCATCTTACAGAATATATGGTACCCATTATCAAGGAAAGTAAGGGAACTCAAGGAAGAATCCTAGAGGCATGAACTGAAGCAAAGAGTATATCAAAAGACTACTTACTGGCTTACTCCACGACTTGCTTACTTTCACTTTAGTAAAACCAAGGACTGCTTTATCAGGAGTGGCAGTGGATTGCATCCTCGCACATCAATAAATAAGATAATGCTCCCCAAATTTTTTTTATAATCCAACTTGATGGAGAATCTTTGATCTCTTTCAAGTTGGAAAAAAAAATAAAAACAGGGACATTGCATTTGCAGAGGACACATGTTTGGTTTCCAGCACCCATATGGTACATCACAACCATCTGTAACTCCCTTTCCTGAAAATATGACATTGTTTCCTCAGCTCATCATGCAGCAGGCATCCATATGGTGCACATACATGCATGCAGGCAGATACTCACACACATAAAATTTTAAAAAGAAAACGTGAATAGAATCTTAGTTTGTGATCTGCTGTGGAATACTGTCTGTGGCATTTTCAAAATCATGTGCTGAGCCAGGCGGTGGTGGTGCATGCCTTTAATCCCAGCACTCAGGAGGCAGAGCCAGGCAGATCTCTGTGAGTTCGAGGCCAGCCTGGGCTACCAAGTGAGTCTCAGGAAAGGCACAAAGCTACACAGAGAAACCCTGTCTCGAAAAACCAAAAAAAAAAAAAAAATCATGTGCTGAAGCCCTAAATTCTGATTTTTTTTATTTTATTTTATTTTATTTTTTTTAGGAGTTGGTGCCTTTAGGAGCATCCTGGTTAAATAATATCATGAGGATAGAGTAAGAAATAAGGATGCTCTATCTGCCATTTGAGGACAATGAGGAAGAAACATGTGCAGTCCAGAAATGACTCACCAGAATGTCATCATCATGGCACCTACACCTCGAACTTGAGTCCACAGAATGTTAGATAGTACGTTTCTGTGTTTGAGCCACACATTTCTCATGTTTTGTTATGACAATCCAAGATGAGTAAATTATAGTCTGTCCCTTTTGGTTCTAGAGTCTTCCTAATCAGCTAGTAGTTACAGCCAACATTTGTGCTGGCCAAATCATTCAAATTGCTAGATTTGTTAGAATGTCATCCTGTCAGCTTGTCATGTTGGTTGAATAGAAGGAACAAGAGCTGCTAAACAAAATGAGTATTGTGTGGAGTTCAAGCAGGGAGGACTCATACAAGAATAGGTAAGAGTAACTGTATTTACCTAATTTGAAGGCAGGAAGATGATTGAGCACAATGTGGTCCATTGAATCTGGAAGATATAGTCAGCTTTGATGGTTATTTTCCAGTAACCATGGTTCTTGTTCTTTAAGGCTGAGTAGAAACTCAAGGTAATTTAGAAATCATCCAACAGTGTATCTTTTATTTTCACATATAATAAAATACAGAGTGTAGTGTATTTCTTTTTTATTTTTATATGTAATAAAATACACAGTGTATTTCTTATTTTTAAAAAGAAAGTTATTTCTTATCTATCAATAACAATAATCTACAAACATTATGATGCAAACCTCAAATATGGAAACCTCTTACAATTTTAAGAATCATAATGAACTCAGCTATTTACCAATGGAAATATAATGTTCTTATTTATGAAAACTCCTTAACCTTTGAACACTAATTCTAACTCAATTGGTTCCTAATGTATTTTCACAAATAGGAGAAGCTCAGGACCATTTACTCCTGCAAAGAGTAAGGTGTAACACAGAAATATAAAGCAGATTTACTCACCTTCACTGAAGACAGTTTCCCCTTTGGCACCCTTTGAAAGAAGGTCAATGTAAACTGGAATTCTTAAACATTTGCTAATGGTTTTCTGCTCATTCACATTTTAATAATTACTTACCTGGCTACTTTTTTAAACATCTTTAATATTCTACCATTTATGTACAAATAATCATTCAACTTTTCTTTATAGGTACAATCATATAAAATAACCTTTACCCACCACCTTTATTTAAATTTTCAACAAAGGACTGGCTTCTCTGGCAATGAAAACAATTGAAGTTGTCACTGGATATATGTAAACTTCTAAAAAGAAATTACAATTGATTGCACATAAAAATCACATTTTAAGAGTTTTATGTATTTGCCAGACTTTTGACAATCTGTCTAAGACGATTGACATATTCAGGTTTCTTTACTTAATATGTGAAGAGAAGAAGCAGAAAATGGCAAAGAGACAAATGGAAAGATCCACAGAGCAGAACATTTACAAGGATGAGAAGCCACTGTGTAGTGAAGAAACTTTCATTGCACAAGACGAAAAGGAATTTTTGCTTTGCAAGATTTCAGAACTTTCAGTGATCTAATGCTTTAATATTGCCTATCTCACATTTTTCAAATGTGAAGGCTAATTGACATTATCCTACACCCACTCCATAATCAGACACTGGATATATAGATACTGAATAATATTGTGCTAATATGTCTTCATATAGGCAGAAATTGGTAATATTTGGAAGCAGGTAAATGAATTTTATATGTGGAACTCTCATCAGCTACTGAGTAAGAAAAGCACAAATTTCTGTGATTTTACTATATTCTACAGTTCTGAACCAGTCCTGCTTTAATGCCCTATACCCCGTGGCTCAATTTGGCCAAATATGCGAACATGTATTCGGAGCCCAGGGAGAAAGCATGCTGACATCTGTGGTTTGATTTCTTACTCTCTTAACTCTTGTTTGGTTAATCCTAAGAAGTATGGATTGAATCTAAATTTGAAGAAGTAGAGCCCAAGAGATCACAGTCTAAAGAGGAGCTCCATTCAGACCCACCTGAATGCAGCTTCAATCAGTCTTAAAACACAAGAAAGACAAATAGATGTCTACTTGTGAGTTTTAGGGTTGATTTTATGCACTATTGTTGGACCACCAGAGGGTGAAAGCAATTATAAAGCATGAATTTTCAAGTGGTGGTATGGCTACATTTTGTCGAGGAAGGTCACCCCCTGGTATGCTTATTCAGGTAAATGAACTAATCATGCTAATAAAAATGGTGTCCCCAAATTCAACAACATGGACAACGTACACCTCCTTGGGTTATTTCAGGTTATTAGCCCTGAGATCATACAGAGGAAGAGCTGAGATTGTTAACCTTCCTATTAGCACTACATGTATTTAAATGATTGTCTATTAATACCACATGATAAAAATTTAATTATGAAGGTATATAGTGTTGATGAAGAAAATCAAGGAAATAAATATATATTAATTTTATCTGATATTACAGTCTTAAATAAATAATGTTTTAGTTTAAAAACTTTTAACGAAAATTTAAAATGCTAAGTTAAAATTTTATTTGAATTTTCATACAACAAATAGTTATGATAGCAAAATTCATCTTCATCTCCATCATTTCCTTATCTTAAAATATTATATAATTCTCTCTACATTCCGTGATTTCTATCAAAATGTAGGATATTTATTTTAGTAGTTAGGAAAATTATTTAAATTGTAAGTTAGTATGTGCATATCTCAATTGTTCATTCTCTGTTTTAAGGGATTTTTCTTTTAAAACATACTATTAATACATTAGACTGTGTATCTCTAAATATTTTACTGGCATAATTATTTGATTGCATATTTTAGTATATACCTTCCAAATACCCTTCTAGCCACTTCCAGAGTCACATGACTGCGCATGTGCTGTTAGAAGTCAGGCAAAATGCTCAGTCACTCCAGGGTTTTAAGTCCTATGTAATCCTGGGCAGTAAGGTCACGCAATCTATGCACATGCATGACGTAGCTAAGTAAGCCCCTCTATGCATGCAAGAGGTGATGCTTGAAAGCAGACTCCACCTGTTCAACCCTCCCTTCGGCACATTTTCTCTCCAGCAGTCCCTCACTTGTCATCCTTTTCTATCCCCCTAATAAACTCTTAATGTGGGTTTTGTTGTATCTTGTGGTTCATTCTCGTGCTCAGTAAATAACACCTTCCATAATTTAGATACCATTTGGTGTTACTCTCTGCTATATTACAGTATTTTTTCAGGATATGAAAAGTATTTAACATTAATTTGGGGACCGTATCCATTACAACCTCAAAGCTTCCTTGAACAAAAACAGTATCAAAGGCCGGGCGGTGGTGGTGCACGCCTTTAATCCCAGCACTGGGGAGGCAGAGCCAGGCGGATCTCTGTGAGTTCAAGGCCAGCCTGGACTACCAAGTGAGTTCCAGGAAAAGCGCAAAGCTACACAGAGAAACCCTGTCTCGAAAAACCAAAAAAAAAAAAAAAACAAAAAAAAAAAAAAACCAGTATCAAATACATGAAAAATAAGCCTCAAATTTCTTTTAGAAAGCAAAAGAATCATTCAGCAGTTTATTAATTTTTATTATGTTATGTGTAATAAGACCTCATTTATTACATTTTTTTTCATTGGTGTGTTACTTCCACAGTCTATCCTTTTCAGACAGCCCTTTCCCTGTGACAATAAAGTAACATTATTATCTATCTCTTATGTGCAATATTAAATGATAACAGAATTGTGTAATGTTATTTCAGGTTATATATTTGTTATACCAGACTAAAATTTTATGGTGTTCCATTAGGAAGTGTACAATGATTAGATGATATCTTCTTATTTTATAGCATTGGATATTCATTTTCTATGACTAAACTATATTACAGGCTCCAAATGATCACGTTTTAATCATGCCGATTTTCTTTATGTTGATTAGTATAAAGACGAAACAGAAAAATTAAAAAGGGGAAAAACATAATATTCATAGCCACTTTAACTGGGAATAAGTGTTTCTTATAATATTGATAACTACATGATATGAAGTAGCTAAAAGCTCCATTTAGCGACAATAAAATGAAAAGTGGAAATAAATTATTTTGGAAAATAACTTTGTTTTTATGTATCTGTAAAAATATTAGTTATAAAAAACTACAGCTAACTAGTTATCCCACCATGAAGTAGTTATTTGTAGTCATTGTGGACTGGTCAATGTGTCTACCTTCTAGGCCTCTCCTGAGGACACTAGGATTTCCACTGGGTGATATTTGGGACAATTCTGATATACTTTTGCAACCCGACATGCTCTTTTCTCCTGGATTTTACTGCATTTTTGATGAGGCACGTCCATGTTCCCTGTTGCACAAGCTAAAATATGTGGAAGTCTGCTGTATTTTTCAATCTATTGATTGCATGCTAAAATAAAAAGATATGTATACTTTCTTGGCCACACCTTCAAACTACAACAAAAACTTCACTAAATTTTATTAACTTCATTATTATTATCTTCTTGATATTTTTGCTTAGCTTATTTCTAAATTCCTAGTTCACTTCTGAGGACACACCCTTCACACAGTTTCTCCTTCATAAGGAGACAGCTTGTCCCTCTTTCAACTATAGGCTAGTTTAGAGAATTTGCATATTCAATACTGTCAAATGTTGTAAATTTATGATAAAGTTTTAGATTTGATTAATCATATCATGCTTCAGTATCCCCATATTTTCAACCATTTGCCTTTGCATGTAAATTTCCTAAATATATGTTCTATTTGCCCTGTATGTGATATTTTATATAATTATCGGAAGCTGGCCATCTCACTGTTCCAGTGGTTTTAGAAAGGTTGCTTAGATTCATGAAAACTGGAATTATTTTATGTATTTCTGATTGTACTTTAAAGAAAATCATTATGTAGTTATATCCTTTATTACAGAGGAAATGTGTGCAGTCCTTTATTTCTCCATTATACATTAATAAATTTACTGGTCACAAGACACGCATTTTGACCTTTCTATGTATTATTTCTTCTTGAAGATGATAATCCCTATCAAATAAAATGAAAATAATCAGGATAAGTAAGTGTTCATTTTAGGTGCCTATTCATTTTTCATCATTACATTACAAGTACGGGATTATATGAAGATTAGTCTCCGACTTTAATTTAAATGGATTTCCCTGGTAAATTGGATTTTCCTCTGCCTCATAAGAATATATTTCATAGCAAACTGAATTGCCTGCCTTTACAAATTGATATGGATCAGGAGAGAAACTTCATTTCATGCAAACTTTTCAATATCTCAACATGAATGTAAATTCTGCTCTTGTTATCATCTGTGGTTCTCCTGCATTAAAAATCCTGTTTATCTAAGTAAACAGAATACCATGCATTACAGCATGTCCTCTGTGCTTCTTTACAGTATTATATGTTAATGTGTTCAATCTAGTCTATATCTTCAAGGGTTTTAAATGTAATCACACACATTGATATGAGAGCCTGGAATCTTATTCACATTTCTATACCTGTAGTAAATATAACCTATTAGTGAAGGATTTACAAGATATTTACATATTAACATACAGGAAATCAAAAATAAAACATTGCTCTCTTAGATATTATATTTTTACAGAACTGAAGTAATTCATTTTGTCTCATTAAATATATGTAACATTTAAACATTTTACATTTTTGTATCTTTGTTGTTAATTTTAAAATATCTAATCTTGATTTATAAGGAAAATTCGTTATTAAAATAATATTTCCACATTGAAATTGACATAAACATAAAATCCATAAACCTTATAATCATATAACCTCAAATTTTACAAATTAAAATAATGTAGAATACATATTATATTCCATTTAGCAAATTATTAGCATTCATCTCTTCCCCAAATTTGTTATTATGAAAAATAATAACTGTTCTGCCATCTTTCTGTGTAACAGGCACAAGTTAATTGAGAGTGTCTGATTCTATGTTGAATCTCAGATATTATAAGGTAACATTTGCCTTCCTTTGTGGTTAATCTCAAATTCTCTTTTGAAGTGTGATCTTAGTTGTCTTATCAATAAAAACCCAGAGTCAGATACCAAAGGTGAAAGCTGAAAGATCAGAGAAGCAGAGAAGCAGCCACTAGAAACTTCTTACCTCTACAAATCCTCAGGACAAATAGGAGGTCAAGATGCAGTCTCCACCCATCTTATATTCCTGTCTCCACCTCCATAGTGCTGGGATTAAAGACATGCACCATCACCACCTTGGTCTGTTTCTCTTTTAGACTGGTTCAGTTTCATGTAGCTCAGGGTGGCCTTGAACTCCTGATATTCTTGCTTCCTCCTCCCAAGTGCTGGGATTAAAAGTGTGTGCCACCAATGCATGGCCTCTATGGTTAACTAGTGACTAGCTCTGCCCTCTGATCTCCGGGCAAGCTTTATTTATCAGAACACAAACAAAATATCATACAACAACCGTTGAAAATCAATGTACTGAATTAGCTAAAGCTTTTTCACTATACCCAAGGGGGTGGTGGTGGTGGCAATTGTTCCTTTAAATCTAGCATGTGATGCTGTACTTTGTATGAGGAGTGGTTAAGAGTGAAATGTGACCTGATTCTTAGCTATGAATCAGGCTGATGAGTAGAATGTTGCAGAGGAATTTCATTAATGGTGAAAAAAATGTAACTAATGTATCTTTTTCCTCTTGTTGCCTTCAGTATAATTTTGTGAAGATGTGATGGTCGAAGCTTTGGCAGCCGTCTTTGAGCTATGAGGCAGCAATCTGAGGACAAAAGCTAATGTGATTCACTTGGAGAATTTTGACAGCATATTAACCAATTTTGAGTGATTACAAAAACACCACTTCACATTTTACATATTTACTAAATTTCTGGGTTCCCGCAAGCAGAATTCTTGCTACTGTAGTTTTCACAGAAATTTTATAAAATGCTTGTGCAGGTGAACAGACAACTTACCTTATATGCTTTTAAAAGGAGAAAAGGCAGGGGGCCATGGATATATAAAAGATCAGACTAAGTGGAAGTTTTAAATTTACCATTATCTAGAAGACAGCATCTAGAGCTTCCGTTATGTCTGGAGACTTGAAATTGAATCATGTCATCCAAATTTGTATAAAAATTATATGTAAAATAAATTAATATAAAGACCTGGAATTTGGGGCTTTATTAAATGTTTTCTTTCATACTTTTTTCTTTCTTCAAACTTACTAGATGTTTAACTTCAGTGTAGGCATGGTTTTCATAGTTTTGTTCTTTTAAATAATTTAATATTTCTTTTGATTTCTATGATTTATATAACATTTATTTTATACACAGCATTGTTTTCCTGAACAAATGATGATCCATCTGTACACTTTATTCTTCTCACAAAAGCTATCAATGGGTATTAGAAAAAAATTACAAATGCTAGTTGTTATACTCCCATGAATTTCCATTTCTGAATCCACTTAAGTCTATGCTAGAGTCCTTCAAATACATATCATAACAAAGAAAAATTATTTTCAAAATCAGAAGTCAAAATAATTGGAAGAGAATCTATAACCTCTAGTTTACTAAACCAGCATAATCCCTATAACAACGATCTATAAACATATGTCTTTATACCCACAAAGAAGAGTAGTTTCTACCTCTCATCAAGGAAACTTCTCTTGGCAACACATAAAGACCACTACAAGAAACCTCAATCAATCAAAATGTAGAGTTGTGTAGCCTAGTCTCAAAGGATACAACTACAAAACATGTCCACACTTAAGGCTCAGGGAATATTGATGAAGGGATTGTAAGAACCAGAGGAACAGGTAGTTTGCTATGGGATTGTGTCTCCCAGTAACACCAGAAGCTATACCCATAAAATCTCATCAACATAACAACCCAAACATAAACTGATCGTGGATGACCAACATGCCAAACTAAATGATGGAAAGCCCATGAGGCCTCAACCCTGCACAAAGAACTACAGGCAACTGGCTTACGGTGGGAGCAGAAGAGGCTGTCCTCCTCAGGAAAGAATACACCAATCGATTGTCCAATGACAAATAGTTAACCCTGAAAACATATACACAAGTCATGTTATATGGACTCAATAGGTTATATTTATGAATGCATATGCATATGCAAGTGCATATATGCATGTAATAGCAATTAATTTTTAAAAGGTGGCCACATATTTGAAGGAGAGCAGGGAGGGGTATATGGGAAGATTTAGAGGGAGGAAAGGGAAGTGAGAAGTTTAATTAAATTACAATTTCAATAATAAACAAGAGCAAAAATAAATAATCATTGGTTAAAATATACATCACCTACATCTTCAAATCAAATTTCCTTTCCAAACTTTTGAAGACTGATGGAAATTCAAAAGAATCCATTTGATTTTTTTAATACAATATATTCTTATTTTCCAACACATGAAGTTATAGAAAAGAAAAATACCCGTCTATTTAATTATATAGAAAACACTAGAAGATCAAGCACAGGTTTCCAATAGTGCAAATCTACCTATTATATAATCTCCCCTGATCCCTCTTCTAAAATATATATCTCCCTGAATTTTGATTTGCAATTCTTACATCTACAGTATAATAAACATTCTTCAGTCCCTATTTCATGCTTACTGCTACACTGTTAATAATTTCCTATGCAGATGTTTCCCATCTCATCTTATATTATTCCACACTAGCATTATTATATTTATACATGAACATAAGGTCACAGAGTATATTAGCTACAATAATATAAAATAATTCATATTAATTTTTGACTTTGATTTATACTATCATATAATATTTTTAATAAAAACTAGAATCTTCCCCATATTTTCATCACATGATTAGGATTAAATTTTGTATAGCTCTGTTGTTTGCAGCAGACATTAACAATATTCCACATATTTAGCATTTTTATCCAAATTAATTTCAAAGGAAGTATTTTTCTTTCAACTACAATTACACAGCAACAGTATTTATAGATAATGCAGAAATTTAAAGCCACACATAAAAGTGCTTGCCAGTCATGCAGAGCATTTTCCTTTATACATAACCTTTTTATTTTTTTAAGAGTGTGTCTTGCATAATTTGATACAATAGCTCCAAAATGATTAGGAAATGCCTATGCTTTCTGGGAACGTACCACACTGTGTTCATGGTCAACAAAAACATTTTAAGCCTGTTGCTTAGCAACCTGCATGGAAGGAAAAATTTACATTAGCATTTACAGAGCGTTGATGATATTAAATTATTTTATATTATTTGTTATTAGTACCCTGTAACAAGTTCACCAATAATACTGACTCAACTGATCTTCTAATTTCATTTGCAAATTTAAGCTAACTTATTAACTCTTACATGAAAGCACTCTACAAACATATGAATAAAACCTGAGAAGGAGAGAGAAGAAAGTGGGAGAGATAGGGGGAAGGAGAGAAGGAGGCAAGAAGAGGTGGTGGACGAGCCATTTGACAGCAAATCTCATATGCAACGGCCATTTCATTATCTGCAAGGGATAGAAATGCATTGCCTGCAACGGATACACATTTCTATCAGAATTACTATGAAGGTACTATATCCCCCTTATTTTTGGAGGTGTTGAATGGTAAACATTATTATATTCCTATAAATTGACTTTAATGAGTTTCATATGAAATAATCAAAAATAGAATGAAAACCATGACAGAAGGGAGCTACAATCTCAAGATTTGATCTTTGGCTTTTTGCCATAAAATCCCACTCTGCATAGGCACCTATGGCATAGTTATTTGAATCCAGGAGAAACATGGACAACATCCTTGCTCTAAAGATGAATCACTGTCTTGACTTTGGAGTAGTTGAACTTAACCAACTATGACAAACAATAATCAGAAATTTTGTGAATTTTTTTTTCTGTGCATTAACGTTGACAGATACACGTTATGTGCAAATACAGTAAACATATTCTATTCGCTTTGAGTGTCAGTATTATCTGCACAGAAGAATCAGAAATTTTAGCTTAATATAACACACAATCTTGGACATAGTCTTGGTTTGCTGAATTTAATATTTTCTCATGGATGTGTCCTCCAGCACATTCTAGACTCGGCTTTGTTTTCATTTCTGTATACTTATTCCCACTTAAAATTCTTATTCATGTTATTTTCCTTTTCTATTTTTGGAAAAAGATTAACTCTTGACTCTCACATTTAGCATTGTTTCATCCCCAAAGCCTCTGTTCAATGCTGCTTATTGGATAGATGCCCTGTCTTAATCATCCGTCCTTTAGTTGAGCATGCTTTCCACACGGCCACAGCTAGTTTGACATAGAAGACCAGCTTTTTGGAGGGTGGCAGTAGCTCTTCCTTAACATTTCAGTTCAGGTCCTCTGTGAGTCCTGAAGCTTCATTTGTAATACATATTCATTTGCCTAATAATAACATTTTAGAAAATAGAAGATCTTAAATTAAATTAGTGATTAAGGTATTCCCATGAATTTTAATAAGTAATATTTATGCAGAAAGTTGTTCTCTCAGACACATGGCATTTGCATCTAGTAAAAAGAGCAGCTGAATACAGTTCTTAGAATCGAAGAAAGGATTATTTTCTTTTCTTAGCAAATATTTATTGGCTGCAAATGATATTCTCTGCACAAAATAGGAATGCTTTCTACCAGCAGGATATTTAGTAATATATTAGCAGCCACTCAGATAATGTTTTATGACAGAAGATGTTGGTTGGTATGTATAGAAATTAAGATATGATTGACACACAGGAGTGACACAAATGTGATGTATTTTTATAATGTGACAAATACCCTTTCATGGTGATATAAAACTATATAAATGAGTATCTCTCAATATTTACCAGTGCTCCTTTCCTGAGAGCATATTTGTCATACTGTCAGCTTAGATTTTTCACTTATTTAATTTAATAACTCTGGCATTTTTGTTTTGGCTTGCAATTTCTTCATGTTCTATTTTCCATCAGGAATGTTGTTCTTTACTTATTCTTCCTTAATCATTAATAGACTGAACTTTTAAATGAGAGTCAATATCTCCTATAAATTAGTGTGTTTACTATTACAAAGCATAAAGACATCTGTAATAAATATAGAAAGCAATGAGATAAAAAGTAGTTCTGCGCCAAAGACAAAGCTAATAGATTTTCCAGGACTGCAAAAGTCCACCATCTTATCTTCCTACCCCTGCTTTGTTTCTTTCTTTTTTTTTTTAAAGGGATGATTCTATATAAATATTAAATAGAAATGTTACCATATAGGAAAAAAAACACTGCCAATATGAGGAAATCAATTGAGAATAGAGCTGGTTTTGCAATCATTTCAAATGTCCTCGTGCTTCATATAATTTCAGAGAAAAATCAACATGGATAGTTGAAGTATTTCTGAAGATTAAGTACTTTCAGGTTCAAAGCAGAAAACAGCATGAAGAATGAGAAGTGGACACAAAGACCCACACTTAACCAAAAGCTACTTAAAATTTATGCTTGCAAGGAAGGGAAAAAATTTTCCTCCATTGTGTTGCCACTGAGTTTGTTAGCCACTCACCAGGGCAGGCACGCCCCATGCCCTGGAGTAGTCGGCCAATACAAAATGAGCTCCATGTATTTTTCGACCATTTTTGTTAGATTCAGCTTTGTTTAGGTCGTTTTTTGTTTTATTTGTTGAGGGCTCAGCTGTTCAAAGGCTTTCCCTGAGGCCCTGATGTATAGAGAAGGAGCTTAGTTCCCTGTCTAAAACCAGGAACATGCTTGGCAGAGCCAGAAATAATCTGGGGCTGGGGTCTTGGGGGCTTTTCCCTGAGATCCTGATATATAGAGTTCCTTCTCTGAAAACAGCAATAATGACTGGCAGAGCTAGTAATGGCCTGGGTCAGGGCCTTTGGGGAATAGGAACTTCATCCAGAGAACTCAACTCTTGACACCATAAGGGGCTATGGGTTTCAGTCCCTAGATGGCTATGTACTGAGGCTTGCTGTGGCTTTGTGTGGCACCTTTGAGATACCCTGTGCTCCCTTTATGACTTCATCCCATTCTATGATGGCTTTTGCTGCCTCTGTGCCTTTTACTTCCACAAATAATATATAATAATATATTTATTATAATTACTATATAACATACATACAAATAATTATATAGTATATAAATAACTTTCCATAAGTTTGTTTGGCCTAAGACATGGCTCAGACAAGACTTCCTGACTTGATCTCTTTTTATCTTCGCATCTCTTGGCCTCCTACTTAGAACACTGTCACAGAAGAAAAGCCTGTTACTTGGCCACTTATTAGTTTTTTTGTTGTTGTTGTTGCTGTTGCTGTTTGCTTTTATTTAACCTTTTGGTGTGTGTGTGTGTGTGTGTGTGTGTGTGTGTGTGTGTGTGTGTGTGATGGGAGCAGAGAATGAGGTTGGGAGAGGAGGGAGTGTGGTCGGAAGGATCTGAGAGGAGTTTGGAATTGGGGCACAGAAAGAATATGATTAAAATATATTGTATGAAAAAATTAAATAAAAATGGAAATTTAAATTCCTTCATTTTTATTCAGACTCCAGCCTTTCTCTTTTGCCACATTGTCCCCTCATCATTTTTATTCTAATTCCTATCATTTTTTGTAATAATTTTTACATTCATAATAATTGAATGGACATTTCTATAGGAAAGATTAATAATAAGCCAATATATATAAGATGCACTATTTTTATTGCATGCTCAGATAAAATAAAGATATGAGTAATAATATTCCTATTCTTCATAATCTACTTCCACTGAAAGCTTAGATACAAAGAATCACAATATTCCATGGCACTTGTGCAATAAGTTCATTAATAAATAGTTAAAATTTTTGATCAACATTGGGATTTCCAGTTGGATCACTTTATTTTCATTCAAAAGCAGTGCAGTAAAACATAAAGCAGATGCAATGAATGCTGAAAATATCTCTGAAATTCCAAATGTTCTTCTGCTATTATACAGTAGTTGTTTAATGAAACAACCCGAAAAATTTCTAAGTGAATTTATTAGAATTTCTACATGTCTTGCAGATGACTTGGAGAAACAAACAATATTAAGTGCCATCTTTAATCCACACTTGAATGTACACATGCTAACTGAACATGTTTATTTTGATATTATGAAGTTATGCAATTTTGATAAAATCAAATGGCTAAGAAAAGTATAAATATTTTTAGTTTATCTAAAAGCATCATGCATTTTCATTGATTTTTGTGGGCCACTTGCAGAGCAATAGCAGCTAAAATAATGCACAGGATTGTTGATTGGAATGTGAAATGACTCACTTAATATGAGAGCTGTTTCTCCCTTGAAAGAATGCAATGTCTATTTAATGAGGAATAAAGTAGTTTTCCTCTCTTCAGTAAGTAACAAAACAACAAAATCTATTTACTTACAAGGAAGCAGAACTACATACTTCTGCACACTATATTTGAGGGTTCTAAGGAGAACCGCCCAAAATTAGTTATAAATGTTTAACTAAACATGTAAACATTATAGTTTATCAAGATACTGGAAAACAGGTTATCTGATCATCATTGTGTTGGCTAATTTTTATATCAACTTGACATAAGCTAGAGCAATCTGAGAGTAGGAAATCTCAATTGAGAAAAATGCCTTCATAAGATGTGGCTACAGTCAAGCCTCTGTGAAATTTTCTTAATTAGTGATTGATGTGGGAGAGCTATGAATGTGAACACCCTTTAGCTCCTGGTTCTATGTTATATAATAAAAAGGGCTTAGTAAGCCATGATGAGCAAGCAGATGAGTAACCAGATCCTCTTCAGGGCCTCAGCATCATCATGCCTTATTTGAGTTCATGCTCTGACTTCCAATGTTGATAAAAAATGAAGTAGAAGCAGGAGCCAAATGAATCCTTTCCTCCTCATCTTCCTTTTGATCATGGTATTTAATCACAGCAATAGTAACCTAACAAAGACAATCATCATTATAGTAAAGCATGATTTGTTTATCGTTGTAAACCTTTGATGCCTACCTGTATGCATGGCACAAACACTTGAATGGGGTGTGGCTGTGAAAGTGTCCATAGTATATTTTCTGCTTCTTGGGTAGAAGCACCATTCATGTCTTTCTGTTTGTAGATTTAAGTGTTTTTTTTGTATATTCATTAATTATTTTAAATACAGTACCTTACTTTTAATTCTACACGATGTAATCACTGCAATTCTACTTAATGTGATTGGAATTAAATCACATAACACAAATAAGTAAACATGATTTTATTACTGTAGTCAATTGTTCCACAAAATGGGAACTGGTCAGTTGTAATCATCTGTGCTTAGGCATGAAGGTAGGTCATTGCAGTTTTAAGTCGGTGATAAAAATTGTTTAATTTTAAAGACATTTTTAAATTTTCTGAGAATATCATCCCTGAACACTTTTTTAAATACAACATTTCCACCTACATTTCAATCTATGGAAAAAAATGCAAGGGTGATATTTCTCTGCCTTCCCTATAACTATGGAAAGAAGCACAGCAAATGTGTTCAAAACAGAGTGTAGATACAAATCAGTCTTTATTTCTCATTCAGAAACATGCAAAGACGCTGAGCAGTCTGCCCTTTCCAAGTTCATCCATAGGGATTATCTTACGGAATTAGAAGCATTTAAAGCCAAACCCTTCTCTGACTCCACCCAGAGATTATTGGGAAGGAAAGGACTAAATCATAGCTGTGTTTCTGATGCCTTTTGTAAGAGCACAAAACATGCATTCCTTTTCTGGAGAACTTTCTTAGGGTCTGATAGAAGCTAAGAATGGAGAAAGTCTTTTGACATATTGACACCAGTCTAAGTTCGGTGCAGCAAGATCTTACCTTCTATGTAATTTAAAAGTGAAAATACATGTCATCATATGGATAGCTTTGCTAATAATAAATGTTATGCCAGCCAGCTATTGTCACATACTCCTTTCATCCCTGGACATAGGACACAGAGTCAGGTGGATCTCTTTAGGCTAATGCAAACATGATCTACATAGTGAGCTCCAGGCCTGCCAGGGTTGCATATCAAGACTCTAAGGGAAGAGAGAATATGATCACATTATACTGTATAAAATGAATTGTTTTTATATTTACATAATAGTAATATATGTTTATATTAATGGCTGAGCCATCTTGGGGGCCACCCCTGTGGCCTGGACTCATGAGCACAACTACCACTCAGGCCTACATCCAGTCCTGGGATTGGCCCACCCTAACATCTACACCATCGAGGACCGGCTGAAGTTCCTGAATAGATTGGTCGTGTGGAAAGATAAAAGAAAGATCTCCATGACTCTGGGCAACCATGGGATATCCAAGAGGAGTTTTGGGGATGATGGTGTACCAGAAACTAGAGTTCATGAACCAGACCAATGACTCATTGCAAATGAACATTTGCAAGTAAGGCTGATTGGAAAAAGGGTAGAATATGTCACATATTATAGCTCCCAAGGCCACCAGGATGAATGAAGAGGTTTTGGATAGGCAGAAAAGATGGAGGAGCTAAGAGGTATTTTTTTCTTTTACTGTCTTTTGTTGTTTTTTGTTTGGGGTTGTTGTTCTTTTTGTTTTTGTTTGTTTGCTTGCTTGTTTGTATGTTTTTGTTTGGTTTGATTTGATTTTTTTAAATTTTTGTTTGGGGGTCACTGCAGGGAGGAGGGAAGGATATGGAGGGATGGGAGGTGAGTGAAACTGGGGTGTATGATGTGAAATTTCCTTCAATAAAGAAATTCAGTTAAAAAATAATAAATTGTTCTAAACAAAATAAACTATAATGTCAGCTCATCTATAGACTAGATGGATATAACTCCCATTATTACTTGACAGGAAGAAATGGAGGTATATTAAATTTTTGGCCAGATTCTTGTTTGTCTTAATTTTTGTAAACTATACTTTATTTTACATATAGCATTTCACTTTTACATATAGCATTTCACTTTACATATTAAATGTTACTATAATAGAATAAATTGAGGTGTTTTTAAACAGGAGAAATAAACTGGATAAAATTTGAGTTTTTAAAACCCTTTTGAAGGGTTCACAACATGCCCCAAGGTTGGGCATGTTTGCATATGCCCGGCGGACACTTTCACTTAGCCAGTTCCAGGTCAAGATAGCCATTTCTGGGTCAAGGCGTCTCGAGTGACCAGGATCCATGACGTCACTCATCTACGTCTACCTTGCATGCCCTGTCTTTAAAAGCCGGCGCCATGTTCCCCATCTCTCTCTCTCTTTCTCTTTCTCTCCTTCTATACACACGTGTCTCCCCGTACGGGCACTCACTATCCCTGTCCTCCAATAAACTCTATTAGCGGATTCTGTCGTGTTCCGTGACGTTTTCTTGCAGGGTAACAGCGCAAATAACTAACACCTTTCCTTTAAAACATTTTTTTTTTATTTATTTAACTTTTTCAGATAATATTACAATTACATAATTTCCCTTTCTTTCCAATCCCCAGACTCTATCATATGTATCTCTCTGTTCTCTTTCAAATTCATGGACTCTTTTTTTCATTAATTGCTACTACATGTGGATCTGTATATGCATTTATATTCCCAAATACAGCATGACTGCTTAAACATGACCAGAGCAAGGACGATAACAATAGACATGCTAAACTGAACAGAAGAAATCCAGGAGACAACAAACTTACACTAAGAATTAGAGGCAACAACAACAACAAAAAAAAAAAAAAAACGGTGAGAGAGGAGAAATAGTCTTCCCCAGGGAAGAACACACCAATGTGACATCCATTACCTGAAAGTACATATACAATTGACATTATATGCATGAGTAACATTGTTTTATCCTTTAGTTTATTTCCATAATCAGCATAAGATATTCCATCAAAAAGAGAAAAAGTACCAAATCAATCAAAAGAAACATACCAATGGAAATATAGACACAGATTAACACAAATCCAATTAACATGAGGTCGCTTTACCCAGTAGATAGGTCATCTGAATTAAAAAAAAGTAGAGAGAAATGTCAGAATTAAATGTCATCTTATATAAAATGGATCTTAAAAATATCCATTGAATATTTCACCCAAATGCCAAAGTA
Organism: Peromyscus attwateri; assembly: GCA_902168425.1. Taxonomy (NCBI): domain Eukaryota; kingdom Metazoa; phylum Chordata; class Mammalia; order Rodentia; family Cricetidae; genus Peromyscus; species Peromyscus attwateri. Next base: position 10,040 of record CABHPP010111250.1, on the reverse strand, counting down.
AGCAACACATAGAAATTTCTCTAAAATGGAGCATATGCTGGGACACAAAGAAAATATAACGAACACACTAAAACTGAAATAATCCCATGTATTCTACCAGACCATTATGCAATAAAATTTCAAATGGACAGTAAACTAAACCCTCGTAAGTTTATATCAAGTCATGGAGATTAAAGCACTGTCTATTGAATGATGAAATAATCAAGAGAGAAATAAAAATTCAATTCCTTGAACTAAATGAAAATGAAAATACCTCACAACCGAACCTCTGGGGCACATTAAAAGCAGTTCTAAGAAGAAAGTTCATAGCACTAAATGTCTGTGTTCAAGTATCTTGAGATGTACAGGGACAACAACATACATGCCAAGGTAGAGTGAAAGACCATAAGGTCTCAATCTTACACCAAAAACTATAGGCAAATAAGGAATAATGAGAGTAGGAGAAATAGTCTTTCACAGAAAAGAGGCTAACGATTTGTTATTCCAGATCAAATAGCTTACCTACCCTGAAACCACACATACAAGTAACAGTATACACCATGGTCAACTTGTCATTAAGGTTTGGAATGAAAGGGAAAGGGGCATGAGATATAATTATATAAGGACCACCAACGATAATTCTTTGAGAAAATAGGTTTAAATCATAGCAGAAAGCAACTTTTATTAGAAGAGACTCACGTTCAAGTGCAATAGTAATTTGCTCCCCTGTGCAAACTGATTCAACAATTAATCTCAAAAGATGTTAATGAGATTCAAAAGCCCACTGCTAAATGAGAGGAAAGTACCCCAAATCATACATTGTATTACTGTATTTATACAGTATTATGAAAAAATAAGGTGTCATAGCTTCTATTTCTGTGATAAGCATCATGACTAAAACAAGTAGTGGAGAACAGAGTTAATTTCATCTCACAGATTTCAGTTCATCATTGAGAAAAGTCAAGATAGGACCTCAAGGTAAGAATCTGAAACATATGGTTTACGAACTTACTTCTCATGACATGTGCTGGCTATTTTATGTTAGCTTGACAGAAGCTAGAGTCATCTGAAAAGAGAGAACTTCAATCAAGAATATGTATCCATTAGATCAGGCTACAGGCAAGCCTGCTAGTCATTCCATTAATTAGTGATTGATATAAGAGAGCCCAGTCCATTGTGCATGGTGCCACTCTCCCCTGGTGGTCCTGGGCTCTATAAAATGTCAGATAAAGCAATGGAGAGCAAGCCAGTAGTCATTATTCCTCTATGGCCTATGTATCATCTCTTGCCTCCAGATTCCTACCCTGTTCCTGTCCAAACTTCCTTCAATGATGAACAGTAATGTGGAAGTGTAAGCCAACTAAACCTTTTCCTCCCCAAGCTGCTTTGGTGATGGTGTTCCATCACAGAAATGATATCCCTATCTAAGATACTTGCTTAGTCTGCTTTCATAGGCAATACAGATTCAACCACTTTACATAATGGTTAGAGGTCTTCCATATCAATCATTGGTCAAGAAAATGCCCTAAAGACTTGCCTACAGGCTAGTCTTATGGATACATTTACGTTGTTAAGATTTTCTCTTCCCAAATATGTCTAGGTTTGTGTCAAGTTGACAAAATCAGCCAAAACAAGAGTATAAGTGCTATTATCAAACGAATCATGATCATTGGCTATTTCTGGGATGAGAGTCATGACAGATAAGGTCATGAACAATATTTTTATGATGTCAGGGTTGTTTCTATCTTAATTATGATGGGAGTTGAAAGGCTTCATTCATTTCTCAAAACTCATTTACCTATCCAGTTTTAAATGGTGATTTTTAAAAACAAAAAAGAAATCCAACTTATATCTCAAAAAACCTGATTTTGTTTGAAAAGTTAAAATTTACATGTTGTTAAAGGATAGACAAGCAATAATTCTCAACACACTGAGGTATTATGTAGTTATATTGTCTAGTAATAAAATATTAATGCTATCTTAGTATTGTACTAGACACATAACATTCCATTTACATAGTGTTTCTTAGATATTAATTTCTTTTTTGTTTTTTTTTTGTAAAGCCTTGTCTCTTTATTCATTTCCTTTTTGTCTCTAAATCATTTACTTTGGAGCAATGTTTCAATGTAATAGTTAAAAACAATTAATAACATGTTTAACATAGAGATTTTATTAATATTAATCATACCCCATTTCTTTATTCACTTCCTTTTTATGTCTAAATCACTTACTTGGGAGCAATGTTTCTATGTATTAGTTTAAAAATTAATAGCATATAGAGACTTAATGATATGTTTAATACTATATATTAATATGTGAGTGTATTATGGTAATATATAGTGTTATAATATAATATTGAATATATAATATATTTATATAGTATATTAATATATAGTAATGTTTTGTTATAGTAATATATGAGTATATATTATTTAATGATATAGAGATTCTATTAACATTAATCATATGCAATTTCTGTGCAGTAAATAAACTAAAATATTAATTAAATAATTTAAAACTGAGGTTTGGAATTACATGGAAGTGAAACTAAAATTATGATATGCACCAATTGCATAAGATATTTAATACACAAAATACTTTGACATACATATTAACTTGTTTCCAAAAGGATTTATTGTTCCATAATATCTACATTAAACCAAAATAAAGTAAGTTAAAAATAATTTGAAAAACATAACCTGAGTTATGAGCTCCATAGTTTTAAAATTCTGTACTATTGTCAGCAGGGACTAAAAATGTAACTTGATAGTTTTGAGCAAACATAAAATTCATACTGCACATGATGAACACAATTGTTTTCAATGCAAAAGGAAAACAAAATTCTAATTGTATTTTCTTCTACAAAGAAAATATTTGAGAATGACTTTCAACCATATGCTTAAAATCAACAGAGATTGTTTCTGTATTTATTTTCAAATATTGAAATCTTTTATAACACCAATGAACAGTTTAGCAATAGTCAGAAATGAAGATATGACCCAAGTATCTAATTCTTAATTAAGCTCCCTCAGATCAAGTGATCTTCTGTACTGAGCGTACAGGTGAATATAGTGCAGATCCATGAGGTAATCCTTAGTAAACACATTTTATTTCTGTACATCTTTTGTAGCTACTGTATCTGTCTATGCCCTAGAGATATCTTTTCTCTGTTTTCCTGTTTTCCTTTTAGGATATTTTCTCTTCCATCTCCATTTGCCTGCAAGATTATAAGATCTACACATCCAAGCTGTCATGAAGACCTTCAGGGAATGCGTCTAAGAAGACACACACACTGCATATTTTTATTTTCATCCATGGCCTCTGGATCCCAGTAAGTCTCTATTATTCATATAAAGTCACTATTTTAGGGGAAAATAAAATTTAGAGCTGAGGAACAGCCAGATATAAATCTAATATATTTGTTTGGTCTATGTAGATCTGTCTCCCTTATGGGTCCTTTTTATCAAATTGCTTTTTTTGGGGGGGGGGATTGGTTGACTTTGCTGTATATACTTTTTACTGTATTAAATTATAATCTACCCAACAGTTTTCCGAAGAAATTCTGATGGTTTGTCCCCCTCCACTGGCCTTGACTAATAACTTCCCTCATGCCTTCCACAGTGGCAATGTAGCTATTTTAGCACAGATAAAATTCAGGGATTTTTCCTAAAGAGAAAATAAAACATTTCAAAGCAATTTTCTCATTTGAAATAAGCTGACTGAGTAATTTAGTTTCTTTAAACTACAACATTAAAGTAAAAGATTCAAACTTGAAAGATTTTCATGAGAATATTGTGTAACTATTTTTCTGAATAATATCATTGATGATGTCACATAACTAATTTGAATTAGAGAAGTATTTTCAGCCAAATCTGGTTCTAATTACATTGCTATCATGGTACTCCAGTGGACTTAATAATTTTTGTTATCAATAATACCCAAGACAATATATCCCTACTAGAGTCCAGCAATTCTCCTCTAGTAGGTCCCAAAAATGGCAATATAGTTGAAACATAGGGCAAGTACCTCAAAATCACTATTATGAATATGTTCCACCTTTAAAGAAGTTATAAATAAATCCATTAAATAAATTGTTGAAAACACCAACAAATGGTGGAATGGAACAAAGAACTGTTCAAGGCATTCAAGTGAAAATAGAATCATTAAAGAAAACACAAACTGAGAAAAACCTAGATGTGAAAAATTTAAGAACTTGAACAGGAAACTCAGAGGCAAAGAACACCAACGGAGTACAAAGTTAGGAAGATAGAATCTCGGGCATTGAAGACAAGGTAGAAGAAATGGATACTTTGGTCAAAGAAAATGTGAAAGCTAAAAATATCCAGATACAAAACATCTAGGAAATCTGGGACACTATGTAAAGACTAAATCATAGAATAGTATGGATAAAAGAAGGAGAAGAAACCCTCACAATGGCAGAGAAAAATTCTTAACAAAATTATAGAAGAAAATTGTCCTAATCTAAGGAAAAAGGCGCATATGAAGGCACAAGAAGTGTACAGGAAACTAAACAGACTGGACCAAAAAAGAAATTCTCAACACCACATAATAATCAAAACAATAAATATACAGAACAAAGAATGATAAATTGACAAGGGGGACAGATCAAGTTAAATATAAAGGCATACCTAACAAAATACCACCTGACTTCTCAAGGGAGACTCTAAAAAACCAGGAGGGACTGAGTGGAGGTTCTGCAAACTAAATTTAAAATGGCTATATGGGCTTTTATCTTGGGTCCATTTGCTTTGGATAAATTAAAGCTAGACACTGCAACAAGGTAAAAGGACAGAAACCAATATCCAAAGCAAATGGACCCAAGAAAAAAGCCCATATAGCCATTTTAATATCTGATAAAATAACTTCAAACCAAAACAAATCAGAAGAGATATGGAAGGATGTCATATATTCATATATTCATCAAAGGAAAAAATCCACAAAGAGAATATTGAAATGCTAAATATCTATGTACCAAACACAAGGTCCTGAAGCTAATATAAGAAACATTACTATAGCTGAAATCACATATTTATGCCCCCCACACAAACACTGATTGTGGATGCCTTCAATATCCAACTTTCTCCAATACATAGATCATTCAGACCAAAAATAAACAAATAAATAAACAGAAATGAAAAATGGGTCAAGACAGAAATAAGAAATAATTAAAAACGTTTTAAACAAAGAAAATGAGAACACAGCATACACTAACATATAGAGTACAGTGAAGAATATTTAAGAAGCAAGCTCATAGTGCTATATTAAAAAAAGAGAACATCAAATTTTTATTTGCATATTATAATTAGTTGATAATAAAACTTATATATTTTGAATTTTGGGGTACCATTAAGAGACATTGGTAAGTTATCTGAGAAAGCCTACAAAATATTATTGTTTGATATATCGACCAAAAATAAAGCAGATATAATTGTTCCTATCTTTGGAGAGCTGACGTATGCCCTAGGTGAATATTTCCAGGTGACAAATATTCTACAATGAACTACTAACTGTATTTCTAAATTTTAATTTTGATAGTTTTTCTTGCCTGAAAGAAAAAAAGAGCTCTTTTTCCAAGTACAATGAATTGGGTTATGGTTACAAACTTCATGTACCTGATAAAGTAACATTTTTTTGCAATTCGTTTGTTGCAATTTCCTAAATACACATTTTCTTGTCAAGCCACAGTCTTTTTATTTCCAGTATTTAAACTCTTACTTATACCAAGCAAACACACTTTTAAAAACAGAATACATTGTTCTTAGGATGCAATTTAATTTACTCAGAGTTGGAAATGCTATCCATCTATACATTATGATAGAGAGAGAATATAGCCTCCATCCTCAGAGAACACAGCATTCAGGAGGGAGCTACTTAGATAACCAAATTATAGCTAAGTGTGATAAATGCAAAGAAGAAGAGGCACACAGCAATTACACAAAGAGTGAGTGATTACTTTAAATTAGCCTGTCAGTGATGACTTCCTAAGAAACTAATACGTGATCTGAGATTTACAAATAAAATATTTATTATGTGAATAAAAATGCATCTTTTAAATAATAAAATTTTAATGTTCATAGAAACAAAAATAGTTTATTTTTCTTCTCTAAACATCATTCAACCATCTTCAATACCAGAACTTAGCATCACTAATGCAATAGTAATATCCTCCTTCACATTTATCTTTGTTCCTATGGAAAGTGTCTTTATCGGTGTAATCAGTAGAATACTTGAGTATTTGTCAGGAATTTCCTGAGTAGGGTGTAATGGCTGTGTAGAAGGACTCTGCTTTCTCATGACAATTGGTGGCCATTCTAAACAAATTTCTTAATTTTATTAATACAATGAGAGTGATGTATTTGCTTTATCATTGTAGAGAATATTTGTTGAATTTTATTCTAAGATTATCTTGGACATGCATATTGATAAGCACTCTCTATAGACATGTGTTCATGAGTGACAATGATTTCTAGATATCCAACTATTGTACTTGTATTGCAAGTACATTTATATAATAAACCATCTCACAACTCTGAGGGACAACACATTATATTTCTCAAAATTTTTGCTTTTCTTATCTTAGTGTTCAGTTAATATAGATATATGAACAATTTGAATTTGTTTCTTTCTATAAACAGTATTGGAAACATTTCAATTATGTCTTACATAGGAGAAACAGATTGACTTGACAAAGACCCTACCCTTTCAAGGAACTAAAACAGTTATAGAAGACATATTTTTAAAAACTGTGTCATCACGATTTCCATAATAGAGGTAAGATATAATTTGTTTTTCCCTCAGAAAGAGCAACTATAATTAATGTTATTTATTTAACTGTGTGCCATCAATGTTGTCATTTATTACTTTAGACTAAAATTGTACATGCTTAAGAAAATAGTAAATCTAGGATTGGACCCAGAGGTAAGTCTTTGTTCTGCCTGATAATCACCCGAGCCTCTAGGCTCTAGGCCCAAGGACACAAACAGTGCCCCCATCCCCCCACCCATTGCAGCCACAGTTGCAGGCCAGCAGGCAGGTCCCCTGCAGGCAGACTTGACTACCACCATCCCCCACCAGAACCTGTAAGATACAAGTCCCACTCCAAACTCCAAACCTACCCATCCTCCAAGACCTCAGCTGCTCCCTGAAACACAAACTCCATCAGCTCCAATCAAACCAAGAGCTCTGATCTGAGCAAGAGTTCCTATTGAACCAAGAGTTCCCATTGGACCAAGAGCTTCCATTGGACCAAGGGTGGTGATTGGACCAAAAGAGGCTCACTCAGACACATACACCATTTGCACCATTTGGAGAAACACATGAGTAGACACCAGTGCAAAAAATACATTCAACAACATAAAGAGCAATATGGCACCACCAGAACCTAGTGGTACTACATCAGCAAGACTTGAACATCCCAACACAGAAAAAGCAGAAGAAATCAACCTTTAAAATGACTTTAAGAAGATGATACAGACCTTTAAAGAGGAAATAAAAAATTCCTTTAAAGAAATCGAGGAAAAGACAAACAAAAAATTGGAAGACATCAATGAATCCCTTAAAGAAGGCCAAGAAAACCAAGAAAAAACAAACAAACAGGTGAAGGAAATAGTTCAAGAATTGAAAACTGAAATAGAGGCAATAGAGAAGACACAAACAGAGGGAATGCTGGAAATGGAAAATCTTATGAAATGAACAGGAACTACAGATGCAAGCATAACCATCAGAATGCAAAAAATGGAAGAGAGAATCTTCAATATCATTGAAGAAATGATAGCGGAAATAGATTTGTCAGTCAAAGAAAACATTAAAGCCAGCAAAAGCATAACACAAGACATCCAGGAAATCTGGGACACCGTGAAAAGACTAAATCTAAAAATAATAGGGATAGAAGAAGGAGAACACCAGCTCAAAGGCACAGAAAATATATTCAACAAAATCATAGAAGAAAACTTCCCCAACCTAAAGAAGAAAATGCCTGTGAAGATACAAGAAGCTTACAGAACACCAAATATACTGGAACCAAAAAGGAAATCCCCTTGCCACATAATAATCAAACCACTAAACATACAGAATAAAGAAAAAATATTAAAAGGAGAAAGGGTAAGTAACATATAAAGATAGACCCATCAGAATAAGACATGACTTCTCAATGGAGTCTCTGAAAGCCAGGAGGTCCTTGACAAACATTATACAGAAACTAAGAGACCATGGATACCAGCTGAGTCTATTATACCCAGAGAAACTCTCAGTTGCCATAGATGAAATAAACAAGATATCCCATGATAAAAATCAGATTTAAACAATACCTATCCACAAATTCAGCCCTAGAGGAAGCACCAGGAGGAGTAGATGCCAGCAAATTGTAGATGAATTGCTAAATGGTCTTATTAAATTACAAACATGGAGCCAGGTATTGGGGTGAATTCTGAAAGATCAGAGAAACAAAACAAGCTACAGCCAACCACACCTCGACAACTCCTCATCGGATTGTTTCCACCAATCCTCAGACTGAAAGCTTCTGAGTCCTCATTCACATGGATCTCAGCTGAACTGCTGCTAAAAGCCTAAAAGCTTAAAAGCCTCTAGTTCCTAGTCCTCACACCTCATATACCTTTCTGCTTCCTGCCATCACTTCCTGGGATTAAAGGTATGTGTCACCACGCCTGGCTCTTTCCAGTGTGGCTTTGAACTCACAGAGATCCAGATGAATCTCTGCCTCCTAAGTGATAGGATTAAAGATGTATGTGCCACCATTTTCCGGCCTCTATGTCTATCTAGTTAGTGGCTGTTCTGTTCTCTCACCCCAGATAAGTTTATTAGGGTGCACAATATACTGGGGAACACAATATCACCACAGGAAATAAACAAATTAAACACTGAAATAAATAAAATATAAACAACGAGAGTAGTACAAAAATCAGTGAAACAAAGAATTGGTTCTTTGAGAAAGAATCAGCAAGATAGACAAACCCTTATTCAAACTAACTAAAAGGCAGAGAGAGAATATCCAAATTAACAAGATCAGAAACAAAAAGGGAAACATAACAACTGACAATGAGGAAATCCAGAGAATCATCAGGTCATACTTTAAAAGCCTGTACTCCACAAATTGGAAAATCTAAAAGAAACAGACAATTTTGTGATAGGTACCATATACCCAAATTCAATCAAGACCACATAAACAATTTAAATAGAACTTTAACTCCTATGGAAATAAGAGCAGTCGATAAAACTGTCACAACCAAAATAAGCACAGAGCCAGATGGTTTCAATGTAGAATTCTACTAGAATTGCAAAGGAGAGCTAATACTAATACTTTGCAAATTGTTACACGCAATAGAAACAAAAGGAACATTGCCAAACTTTTTCTATGAGGCTACAGTCACCCTGATCAACAAACCACACAAAGATGCAACAAAGAAAGAGAATTACAGGCCAATCTCCCTCATGAACATTGATGAAAAAAATAATAAATAAAATACTGGGAAACAAAATCCAAGAACACAGCAAAAAATAACTCATAGGGATCAAGTAGGCTTCATCCTAGAGATGCATGGATGGTTCAGCGTAAGAAAATATTTCAATGTAACCCATCATATAAACAAACTGAAAGAAAAAAAAATAACATGATCATCTCATTAGATGCTGAAAAAGCCTTTGACAAAATCCAATACCCTTTCATGACAAATGTCGTGGAGAGATTAGGCATACAAGGAACATACCTAAACACAGGAAAGGCAGACAACCAACATCAAATAAAATGGAGAGAAACTCAAAGCAATTCCACTAAAATCAGGAACAAGACAAGGCTGTCCACTCTCCCCATATCTATTCAATATAGTACTTGAAGTTCTAGCTAAAGCAATAATAAGACAACAAATAGAGACAAGGGGGTAAGAATTGGGAAGGAAGAAGTCAAAGTTTTGCTATTTGCAGATGATAAAATAGTCTGACACCAAAATTTCTACCTAGGAATTCCTACAACTGGTAAACACCTTCAGTAATGTAGCAGAATAAAAGATTACCTAAATAAAAAAAAA